>JASPKZ010009687.1:0-288372 GCA_030220185.1 Diploptera punctata | reverse complement strand
AATTTATTGTTATATGCCAAGAGTTTGGTTCCGACAAAACAAAAATTCAGGCCGCTAGAGCGTTAACACACACACACACACATATATATATCCATCCATAGTAATTCTGATTTCTCAGGTCGATGGTTGTAGAATGGCGTTTTGGGATCTATAAGGGGTGGTCGAGGGCGAAGAAAAAACAGGGAAGTTTTTTCGATGCAGTGACAAAATTAAGAGAGGACAAAATTGGAGTTTCGAGAAAGAACTTCTAGCAAACCATCCATCCATAGTAGTTCTTCCCGAAGACAGGTCCTTCAATGCAATCATAGCATTTTCATGCTATGCTTGCAGCTTTACTAGGGAATTGTGTATAGGTGTGGTAGCTTCCTGTTGCTTTCCACACCTGTGAAGGATGATGGTGATGATGATGATAATGATAAGGATGATGATGATGGCCATATGATTTCGGGGACCGTTTGGGCCTTAAAGTGTTCCTGACATTTGTCTTACAGGTGAGGAAAAACCCCGATAAAAACCTCACCCAGAAAAACTGCCCCGACCAGGGATCGAACCCGGGCCCGCTGCGTGACAAGGCAGCACGCTACCTCGAGACCAGAGCGGTGGATATATATATATATATATTATATCTGTGCACTTCTCTGGTCTCAATGTAGCGTGCAGCTTTGACACGCAGCGGGCATGGGTTCGATTCCCGGTCGGGACAATCTCCTAGGTGAGATTTTTTCAGGGTTTTTCCTCATCTATGAAACAAATGTCAGAAGCTTAGGGCCCAAAGGTCCCCGAGAATCATCCGGCCATCATCTTTATCATTATCATCATTATCCTTCACTGGTGTGGAAAGCAACGGGAAGCTACCACACCTACAATCCCCTAGTAAAGCTGCAAATCATATCATCAAAATGCTATGATTGCAGTGAAAAACCTGTCCTCGGTAAGAACTACTATGTATGGATGGTTTGCTAGAAGTTCTTTTCTCGAAACTCAAATTTTGTCCTCTCTTAATTTTGTCACTGCATCGTAAAACGTCCCTGTTTTTTCTTCGCCCTCAACCACCCCTTATAGATCCCAAAACGCCATTCTACAACCATCGACCTGAGAAATCTCTCTGGCTGTAACTGTAATCTATGTAGTTCTGTCACATTGCAAAATGACATAATATGCTGCGCGTTGTTCCACTTTTCTTGCAAAGCGGACATAATTTAATGCCGTCCTCTGTTGTTAAATTATGGGTATCCAACCAGCCAAGTGTCCGCCGCTGTGGTCTCGAGGTAGCACGCTGATTTGTCACGCAGCGGGACCAGTTTGATTCCCATTCGGGACAGGCTCCTGGGAAAGGTTTTTTTCGAGGTCTTTCCTCACCTGTAAGACAAATATCAGGAATCTTACAGCCCAACGGTCCCCGAAAATCATCCGGCAATCATCCTCATCCTTATCATTATCATCACCATCCTTCATCGGCGTGGAAAGAATGGGAAGTTAGCACACCTATAATTCCTTAGTAAACCTGCAAAGCATAGCATGAAAATGCTATGATTGCAGTGAAAGACCTGCCCTCGGGCAGAATTACTATGGATGGATGGATGGATGGATGGATCCAGCCAAGTGGAACCATGCAATAGCACTTTTATCATCCCCACCCAAAGTGTCAATCTCTGTTCCCCAGGATAATTTAATTTCTTATTCAACAATGAGAGATATTAGTTTTATCACCGTTGGTGTTTCATATCGAATTAAATTAGTGCATAGTGATTGACTTCACAGGTTCCAGTTATCAGATTCAAGAGACAACTTAAATGGCAGCACAGGACAACTTAAGAGAATAAACACATAGACCTGGCCAAACGAAGTTAGAGAACGTATCTGTTTAACTATTAGCAATCATAAGTAAACACCCTCCCCATAGGAACTGCATAATTGTGAAAGTTGGTGGAGGGAGTCTGTTTACATCTAAACCCTAATCACTAAATCTGAAGTAGATTAAATATTGTCAAATCCCTGCTTGCTGGGCAAACCTTTGGCAAGAAACCAGACAAAGAGGCTTATTTACTTACTCACTGGCACTATCGAACCCGTAGGTGCATGGCCGCGCGGACATAAGCTCTCCATACATCCCTATCCTGAGCTAATGCTTTCCAATCATCCCCTGTATAATCTACTTCCCTCAAATCACAGTTAATGTTATTCTCCCATCTCATTCTTGGTCTACCAACTGGGAGTTTTCCCTCTGGCTTTCCTACAAGAAGCTTCCATGCAAGTCTTTCATTCCCCATACGTGCAAAATGTCCTGCCCATCGCACTCTACGAGACTTAACTGTTCTTATTATATCTGGCTTCCTATAAAGACCATGTAGTTCATTGTTATGTAGTCTTCTCCATTCACCTGTTTCTTCATCTCTCTTTGGTCCAAAAATTTTCCTAAGAACTTTATTCTCAAATACTTGTAATATTCTTTCCCCCCTTAAAGTAAGAGTCCATGTTTCGCACCCATATAATACAACCGGTAGAATAATAGTTTTATATATTTTCAGTTTAACGTTTTTTGAAAGGAGTTGGGACATCAAGAGTCTCTGCAATGCATAATAGCATGCATTTCCAGAATTGAGCCTATGTTTAATTTCTTTATGCATTTCATTCCTATTTGTGATTATTGTTCCTAGGTATTTGAATTCAGCAACTTCCTCAAAATTTCCCTCATTTGTCATTAGCTGTCCATTTCCATTATATAATGAATTTCTACGTGTGGCCATATATTTAGTTTTATTGATATTTACTTCTTAGTGTTACTCAATAGTGTGTGCGTGTTGTCCTTTAGTATCCCCTCGCTATCGGCCAATAGTACTACATCATCAGTAAACTAAGAGCTTATTAATACCATTGAGTTGTAAGCCTTCCTCATTCTCTAAAGATTTAATGGCAAGCTCTAGTACAAAATTAAATAGTAGAGGAGATAGTGCATCTCCTTGCTTAAACCCATTCTGGATTTCAAAAGTGTCCGAAAACTGTTTGCCTACACGCACCCTACTCTTTGTGCCATTTAGACACATTCGTATAAGTCTAACTAACTTTTTAGGAATTCCGAACTCCACCAGGATACTATATAACTTCTCCCTCTTAATTGAATCATATGCTTTTTTGAAGTCTACATATAGACCAGACAAAGAAGCAATGCAGAAAATGTTAAAAAGCATCAATGGGTGGGAAAGTTTCACTTTTCAATGGCAGAGAGAAGAGAAATTAACAGGTAAGAGAAATTGCTTTGCTGTAGAGAAGATAAACCTTCTATGGGAGCAAACCCTAAACAAATATTTCAATTTTGGGGTTGGAAATTAGGCTGGTATCCATAAAATTTCTTAAAAAAGAAACTCAATTATGTAACAGTAAGAAAAAGTGTAGTTGATAAAGTCAAACTGTTCTATCAGTGTTACGTTATTATTGTATTTAACGACGCTTTTTCATGGTTGGGATCAATTGCGGAGCAAATTAAATCTGGGCAAGAGAGACACAAAATAATTAGCTGATATTGTTTTTCAAGCTTGAGGTTCCGGATACACATACAGGGACCCATGTATTTAGTTCCTTGCGAAAAATTTGTGATGAGAATTTAAACAGTCTGTAACATCAATTGGCTCCTACAGCCACTTTTAAACTGGTGAACCTTGGAACTAGAGACCAGATAGTAACTAGTAATCAACAACGATCGACTGCAGCGCCCAAAGAAAGAAGATAAAGAAGATGAAAAATGCTTTAATTGAATGCATATTAAATGTCTAATGTATATATATTTTTAAAGAATTAGCTTATTGTAACTTTTTTAAACATAAAACTATATAACTTACTTAAACAGCAAATTCCACGAAAAATCCAGATGTTACATATTTTATGTAAATCGGTATGCAGCTTTCCATTACGTTCAATTCATGTTTTATTACAAAAATTAATTTCACAAACTTTCTTGACAAAATTCTTCTAGTTGCATAGCAATAATTATAATGATGACGTAATAACTGGCACGTTACGAAGAAACGTCAGTGATTGTGAAACTGAGAAAAATTGTTTCTAAATTATTTTAAACACGAATTAAAAACATTAATAATTCACAGGTTAGTTATTACTGTTAGTATATTATGTAATAATGAACTCTGATGGTTCAGGCAAGTAGCATCGGAATTCAAATCTGGGCGCGAATGGGACGATATATTTTGCTGAGAAGTTTATTTCCAAAGGATTGAAATTTATTTAAGTGAAATGAATATGCGATAAGATGCCCACAACTTTACTTCATATCCGTACAAAATCCTTCTCAAGATTTTTACGCCCAAAAATCCATTAACATCGGAATCAGACACTACTAGGCCACCAGGATAATTCACAGTTTAAACAAAACAGTTTCATACAGACCCTATATATTTTATATAGATAACGATTATCAGATATCCAAGGTACAACTCCTCTCGCAAATAATATATATATATATAAATATTCAACTTAATATAACCTCATCTTTTTATGTAATTGTTATATGCCCCACACCACATTCGGGGGTTCAAACCCGGCCGTGATCGATGGATTTTTAGGTTAAATATCCAAGGGACGAGTCTTTCGGGACGAACTATAAGCTGTGGGGTCAGAGTCAAAGATTTTCAGGCTCGTAAAAGACCCGAGTATTTGGGCTCCGAGTATTTGATACTAAATACTTAAGAAAATGTTTGGACCAAAGAGAGGCAAACAGACAGGTGAATGAAGAAAACTACATAACAGGAAACTAGACGATCTTTATGGTAAATCAGATATAATAGGAAAAGTTACGTATCGCAAACTGTATGAGCAGAACATATGCTATGAATGGGGAGGGCTAATGAAATTGGCTCATGTGTGAGGCACTATCTTAATGGTATAAACACTAAGGCTCACGCCGAGAACAAAGTCATAGATGTAATATTCTACGGCGACAACTGTACGGGTCAAAATAAAAACAAATGCATTCTCGCCTTGTACATGTTCGCCATTATAAAATTATCAAATATACAAGCAGTGACCCATAAATACTTAATAACTGGGCATACTCAGAATGAAGGTGCTAGTGCCCATTCAGTGATTGAACGACATATCAAGAAATTCAAAAAGTCTGTTCGAATCCATGTTCCTGAACAGTACGTTACACTCATCAGGAAAGCCGTATTCAGTAGAAGAAATGGCGTGTTATTTAGATTTTTCGAATTAAGAACTTGTTGTAGAGATGGGCATCAGTAATACATTAAAAAGTTCTGCAGGTGAAGTAGTTAAAATCACAGACATGAAAATGTGCATGATAAAGAACGATTAGGTCGGAAAAATCTTCTATAAAAATTCTAACTTTCAGGAGGAATTCTATACTGTTAATATTGTAAACTCAAGGCGCCAGAAAATAGACTTTAATTTTCTTAAACTAAATAGAGCTTATAAACAGAAATTACCTATTTCAGAAGAAAAGAAGAATTGAATACTCACCTTGATAGATAAAAAAGTTCTTCCCCGATATTATTATGAGTTTTATAAAAATTTATAATAATGTATGAAAATGTTGTTCTCGTAAAGTTTTTGTTTACTTAAAATAAGGTTTTAATTTTATATCCTTGATAGGTAATAAGTTGTTCCTAGATATTAAGACAAATTTATAATAATGTATGGTAAAATTGTTCTCGAAAAGTTTTTCTTTACTTAAAATAAGGTTGTCATTTGTATTCTTGGTAGATGAAAATGTCGTTATTGACATTTTTGTGAGTTTTATCAAAATTACGATTGAGTATATGTAGTTGTTCTGACAAAAGTATATAGTTTTAATTTTGTATCTTTAAATTTATTTCAGAAGCAACTAAATAACCATTACTTATTTTTCTAAAAAATATTCAAAAATATGAAAAATTACTTTGAGTAAGACTGTCATATCTTTGAAAAAAGGGGTAAAATAGGGGTTGAATTTTTACAAAAGTACAAAACTAGATTTGCAATGCAGCTTAATTTTTCTGTAAGCCACCTGTACCGATTATCGTTTCTAATTATTTAATGACACCGAGCACTGAGGCCCTTTTATCAAGTAAAACGTAAACGCTTCCCCTGAAAATTTGTTAATTTTGAGTTATGACAGTCGTCTTCCAAGCCGACGATATGTCCGCCATCTAGTGAAAGTGTCTTTAAGTGTTCGCACATGCGCACTATGATTCTGTAGAAATAACAATCACACTGGCACTATCCAACCCATAGGTTCATGGTCATGCGGACATAAGCTTTCCATACATCCCTATCCTAAGCTAATGTTTTCCAATCATCCCTGTATAATCTACCTCTGTCAAATGTTCGTTAATGTTATTCTCCGATCACATTCTTGGTCTACCAATTGGGCGTTTTCATTCTGGTTTTCCTACAAGAATCTTCCATGCACCTCTTTCATCCTCATGTACTGCCCACTGCAGTCTACAAGACTTAACTGTTCTTATTATATCTGGCTTCCTATAAAGATCATGTACCTTACTGTTATGTAGTCTTCTCCATTCATGTGTCTGTTCATCTCTCTTTGGTCCAAAAATTTTCCTCAAATGAACTTAAATAAATTATTGGGTATTGTAAACTAAACTTTTTCTAATATAACTTCCACTAGATGGCAAGACAAATGTATGAAATCAGTGTGACCAATATTCACAATTAATTCCAAATCACATTACAAGAAATTATCTTCATTTTGTTAGGTTCCAATGGGACAAGTTAGTTTACACAAGATCAGTTTATTAAGAAATATCCACGTAATTAATTTTGTTATGTTAGGAAGGTGGGTTGGTGTATGTCCGTTTCTTATAAAAATATTTGGGAATTTATTGTGAAGGTTGGTCATTCCGATTTCACATATATATCCTTCACCTGGTGGAGGTTACATTAAGTGTTCACAAATGGGCACTGTGATTCTCTAGAACATGGAGTTAATCACTGAGTATGTGAGAGTCAATTACTAACGTTTTTCCATTATAGACCATACATATAGGGTGTATCAAAAAGGATGGCGCAAACTTACATGGTTGAAAATACAGGATAATAGAAGCAACAATGTGCCAGTAAACATGGGCCCGCAAACGAGCCGTTTGCGAGATAATTACGAATGTATGGTTACAATCCGCCACTGACTTCATTGTAAACATCGTCCTAGTTAGTACAAATTAATTTGAATTTAGACTTTACTATTAATGTTTCATCTCATTCAGTTCACATTTCACAGTTCATTCACTTATGGGTTACCTTTAAAGGAGGTGTTCGAAGTTTCTTCCTTGCATCTGGATGCAATACTGTGCTCGTCTCTGCAATGAATGTCGAATTCTTTCGAAAACCCCTGGATCATTTCTGAATTCTTGACAAGCATGTACAACTCTCTGCTCCGGTTCTTCAACCGTGTTAACGGGTGTGCTGTACACTTCGCTTTTGAGGTGACCCCAGACACAAAAATCCAAAGGATTTAGATCAGGTGATCTTGGAGGCCAAGGTACAGATCCGCCTTGACCTATCCATCTTTGGCCGTATCTGCGCGTTAGATGCCGTCTCAGAGCAGCAGCAAAATGTGCCGGAGCTCCATCATACATGTACCACAGACTCCGACGTTGCTGAAGGGGAACATCCTCAAGCAATCCTGGAAGACGACGCCGCAGAAATCTAAGGTACCTCCGTCCATTAAATTTTCGTGGAAGAATGTGTGGCCCAATGAGATGATCACCTAGTACCCCTAACCACACATTCAGTGAGAAACGGTGCTGATGTGGTGACTCATGAACAGCATGTGGGTTTATTTCACACCAAAAATGTGTATTATGATAATTAAAAACACCATCGCGTGTGAATCCTGCTTCGTCTATAAATAAAATGTTACATGCGAAACGAGGGTTGACTACAGTCTGTTGTTACATCCACTGACAAAACATCACTCTAGGAACAAAGTCCGCATCATTGAGACATTGAACTCGTTGGAGGTGGTAAGGGTACAGTAAATTGTGCTGTAAAATTCTCTGTGGCTTAGTACAGGCACTTGTGTGGCAATTCTTCTCGTCGAGATTCCTGGAGGGAGCTGTACTGCTTCCAACACCATATCCTCAACCTCAGGCGTAATGCGAGCAGGCCTATCTACTGCTCTGCCATGTGCAAAACCCCCATTTTCTCTCAGGCGCTGATGGACCCTTGTAAATGTACGACTTTCGGGGTGTCTTTGAACAGGATATGTTTCTTGGTACAAGCGTGCAGCTTCCCGTGCATTGCCATTAGCCCTACCGTACATGAAATGCATAGCCGCATACTCTTCGTTACTGTAAGGTTCTATTGTAACTACAACACAGCACAAGTCGCACTCCTCAGGCGAGACTGATACCTTTTGAGACTGTGTACTGTATCCGTCCCGTATGTTCTGCGTGTATGGTTTGATTACAACTCCACCTCTCGGCAATGTTCAGTTTTGTAAACAAAGCACATAGGACGGCTTCAAGTGCGCAAGGAGTAAACCGTACGATGTTACAAACAATGTCAGTGGCGGCTTGTAACCATACATTCGTAATTATCTTGCAAACGGCTCGTTTGCGGACCCATGTTTACTGAGACATTGTTGCTTCTATTATCGTGTACTTTCAACCATGTAAGTTTGCGGCATCCTTTTTTAATACACCCTGTATAGTCGTTCAGGAGAAAAAAGTATGAGAGGGGAAATAGGAATCAACTTTAGATTAATTTACACTCGATTTTCCATACTATATTATGTTTCGGGTAGGTATATTGGGATTTGGGTAGGTTAACTACAGTTATGAATTTCAAATGTATTTATTAACCGATAGAAGCATGATGATCGGTTATATATATTAATATATTCCTTCACGATTTTAGGTTAGATTTTAAGTGGATTTCTATTTAATTTCTTCCCTATGTTTTGTACTTTCTTCTCTCAAATAACTATGCTTTAGTTTGTAGCCAACTACACTACTCAAAAAAATTAGAGGAACACATGTTTAAACCAAAACACGTGAATGAATATTGAAACAATTTAATGTTTGATCTTTTATAAATTGAAGATTTATGTAAAATTAAAATAGGCATTCAAACAATACGTTCTTGTACAGTATTAGCAATACGAACAAGTTATCATTTGCAACAGAAAACAAAGTGGAAATTTGAGATTTACAAATTTTGGAATCAATGTTTCCATGGTTATTTCAACACTCAGTACTTAGTGTGTCCTCCGTGAGCCCAAATGACCGCATTACACCTACGAGGCATGCTTTGCATAAGCCTTCTTACAGAAACTTGTGAGATTCTCTCCCATTCCTCGGTGAGTGCATGTGAAAGTTCTTCAAGGTTCTGAGGTACAGCAGGACGCTTACGAACAAGTTTTTCCAACTTATCCCACATATGCTCGATCGGATTAAGGTCCGGACTGCATGCAGGCCAGTCCATCACCCGAATTTGGCATTCTCGCAGGACATCTCTGGTAGCCTGTGCTGTATGACATCTAGCATTATCTTACATTAGAAGAAAATTAGGGTCCATACCATAAGCAAAGGGTACAACATGTTGGAGGATAATGTCATTAATGTAAATATCAGCATTCATGCGCTGTGGGAAACGACAAGCTCTGTCCGAGACTCAATAGTAATCCCAGCCCAAACCATAACCGAACCACCTCCAAATCTGTCACGTTCAATGATTGTGGCTGGATCAAAACGTTCACCAGGACGTCTCCATACACGTGTATGACCATCAGAACCTGTTAGACGAAATCTTGATTCGTCCGTGAATAAAAACACCCTTACATTGGCGGAGCTGCCAGTTGACATGATTCTGAGCAAGTCGCAGCGGGGCTTCTTTGTGCTGACGTGTTAAATGAGGGGCTTTAAAGGGGATTCTATAGTCTCTCTGGTTTAATTTTACGAGAAATTTGTAGAATGAGACAACTTTACTCACCTCTCTCACTCGCACCAGTGTTGCGGTTTTCTTCACCAGATGTTAATAGGGGCAAGGGGGAAGAGGAAAACTGACAACAGGGTGGGTTCTTTCTTTTGTATCTGGACTAAAGTGAAAAACGATCTACCCTTGTATAGTCGGACCAATGGATCTGTGCCCCTGTACGTAGCCCTGGCATCGTTCTTCAAAAAGTACACGTCAGTTCTCACACCATTCCAACGCGCTCCCCTCCCACTACGTCAAATAGAAGCCACTGTAACTGACCGAGTAGGGACGTTGCCAAACTTTCCCCGGTGTCAGGATCTTGATTATTGAATAATGTAAGATTAATTATTACTTCTGCTTCATATTTAATTTAAGTAGGTCTAATGACACTGATTGATTTATACGATTAATGGATATAATTACAATAGTGGATATTTGTTGGTTAAATGGAAATTACGTGAAGGGAATCTACATATGTAGTTTTTAAAGATAAATGTTTCGTCATAAATACTTCTTCACCTCATTGTCTTATTTGGTTAGATTTGGAACGTAATCTTGAAGTCCTAACAAAATTATAAAATTTTAGGTATGAACGCACAGCTCATGTTCCCTCCTTTTTCATCCGGGCTAGGTACCGGCTATGGGCGAAGTTACTACATGCTACTATCTTATTTACATATTATATAACATACTGATACTATACAGGAATTCTAATTTATGCTTATGAATTAAGCTAATATTGATAATTTACAATTTACATACTATCTACCATAACATGCTCATACTGAGTTGACAACACTGGACTGTGAGTGCAAATAATATTCTGCAAGAAAACTCAAAACTGTGAATAATGGGAAGGGAGAAAGAGAGAGACAGAAAATAGAGACAGGCAATAATGCAGGAAGGGAAATGATTTACCGAGATAGAAACGGGATTAGTGTTTAGTTCGCATTTCTTACGGGGGCACAGATCCGTTGGTCCAAGAATATCTCCATCTCTCTCTCTGTCAAGTTAAGCCAGCTTACAATAGACCTCAACCTTGCATTTATCAGTATATTTCTTACAATCTGATCAGAAATTACCATCCCAGTTGCTGTGCGTACATGATTTGTAGATCTCTTTCTGTAGATTTTCTTCTGCGCAAAGCTGATAAGACAAGAAATCTATCCCGTACGTCTGTAAGTCTTCTTCTTACGACCTTGCCCGGGTCTCCTCTTGTATCCATGTGTCTCTATATATCGCCTCCACAGCCTATGGATGACGGAAGAGCTGACATCAAGAATCCTAGAGGCATGACGAATGGAACGGCCATCTTCAATCAATGCAACTGCTCGTGCAACTGATGTTTCATTCAGATGTCTCATTGCTCTGTATTAGCTTCAGAGATCACAAAAATAACAATTCCCTACCACAGATTATTCTTCAAATCTGTTTAAAAAAAATCAATACGAACTCACTTTGGTTTCAGCAACTCTTGGAATTTCACTAACACATTCAAAGAAAAAAATAATAAAACCCAGAAGATCTTCAATCTGATTTTAAACAATACATGAACTCAAAACATCTGACTCTCAAAAATTAAATTGTTACAATATTTATTTTGTGGCTTAGGTTTAAAAATGTCTTCCTCTAATTTTTTTGAGTAGTGTACATACCTCAGATCGGTTATTTTTACAATCCCGTCAATTCAGATTAAGACAAAATAGATAAACACTGACAGGAAAACACCAAATAAATAGACACAATAGTATATAAGAGAGCACTATAACGTCTATAACTGAGAAAATGGGATATGGTGGACTATTTAACTCATGCCCCAAATGGGAGTCAATGACCAATCACGTTTCAATGATTTCTGTTTTACAACCAATCAGAGTCGTGTTTCACGAAATATTTATCAGTTATATTTACCATATTAAAGAAAGTTCCTCCTTTTTAACATTCTGACAGGTCTGACCATTATTTTACAGTGACTGAGCCTATAAAAAATACGGCTACCACATTGTATATATAGTGCATAGATGTCAACACATAGCGCTTGCAGGAGTTAATATAAAAACATTTGTAGAAATTTATTATACCGCCAAAAAAAGAAACCACTGTTTGCACTTTCTTAAATGTATTTTTTCCCAGGTAATAATCCAGAAAAATATAATTGTCATATTTACATCATACATCAGAAATGAATTAATATACAGTTTGATGTGATTCATTTTTTCTCCACTAGAGAGCATTCTTACAATATTGCGTTCCTTTGGCAATAACGAAGTTTCTCTATGGTATGATTTGGTTGCAGTGATAAACAAAAGAAGCAGATGAAACGTACCTATCGTTTCTCATTTGTTTTCAAACATCGCCGTTTACATTAAATATATAAATATTTTAAAATAACTATAGTTAAATAATGATTTGTGAGTAAACAGCTTAATTTTATTCGTTAAATAGCCCCAACAAATGCCACTCTTGATTTCCAAATTCTCTGAGTCGTGAATTTATCGATAATTTGGGAATCACTCGTGGCATTACTTATGATAATCCGTCGCACATGAATTCTTACAGAATCGCAGTGCGCATGCGGGACTTGCTATAGCTTCCGGTAGATGGCTCTGAAGTCGGTGTTACCAACTTTCGGAATAAATTCCCAAATGCTAAAAAAAAATGGACGTAAAATAACTCCCCATTTCCTAACCTAACAAAACAATTTGCATGCATATTATTTAATAAACTATAAACTAATTTTTACGTACACTAACTTGCCCTATCGGAATCTAACAAAACGAAGTTAATTTCTTGAAATATGGTTTGGAATTATTTTTAAATGTTAGTAACTCCGAATTGAGAGTCACCTAGCGGATGTTACATGAAGCATTTCCGCGTCTGTAAAACTCGATGCACAATATTCGCGTAATTTATAAATATTTAAAAATCGTAAGAAATGTTTATAAAATGGTTCGAAAATGTTTAAAATAATACCAAACGTTATTATAAATGGCTGAAAAGTGTTTAGTGTATCAGTGGTATAAGAATATTAGATGGAAAATTGTGTGGGTCGGTTTGTGAACCTCAGCCAGAAAATGGCATGATATTTTCCTGTCTACTGTTACATTGATAAGATATAAAGGTTACACGGGAAAAACGATCAAGGTCCATCAAAAATCGAAATTGATATATTGGCGCCATCTGATAGTAGAAGGGGAGTACTATCTTGTAGTAAATTCAGTTTTCTGTTAAAATGACCATGGTCCTCTTTTAATCAGCGTTAAAGATTTCCTGTTCTTGAGAAAAACGATCAAGGTCCTTTCGTTTCTGTGGAATAACGATCAAGCTCCATGTATAATTCACAATTCAAAATAAACTGAGCAGCAGGTGTGTAGTAACTCCAATTCTTTTTCTGTTTTGTGTTTTATTGTAAAATGCTGAGGCTTCGTGTTACTGGCTTCCTGATATATAACTAACTCACTGGCACTATCGAACCTATAGGTTCATGGCCGCGCGGACATAATCTCTCCATACATTCCTATCCTAAGTTAATGCTTTCCAATCATCCCCTGTATAATCTACTTTCCTCAAATCATAGTTTATGTTATTCCCCCACATCATTCGTGGTCTACCAATTGGGCGTTTTCCCTCTGGTTTTCCTACAAGAAGCTTCCATGCACGTCTTCATTCCCCATTCGTGCCACATGTCCTGCCCATCGCAGTCTACGAGACTTAACTGTCTTCATTATAACTGGCTTCCTATAGAGACCATGTAATTCATTGATATGCAGTCTTCTCCATTCACCTGTCTGTTCATCTCTCTTTGGTCCAAAAATTTTCCTAAAGATTGTAAAATAATTATCCATCGTTGAGTTAGGAATCAGATATTGAGTTTTGCGTGAATTTATTTTAGTCTTTTGTCCGTTGTTACTGAAATAACATATAATTGCATAAAATGGAGCATCAGATACAACAGAGAACGAAGATGAACACAGGGCCGTCTTTGGTCATGCCGGAGCCCCTGGGCACACAAGAATTTGGGGCCCTGTTTGAAAGTAAATAAAGCGAATGACAAAATAATTTTCCTGCTATGATCCTATATACTCATATTGTGGTTAATTGGTACATATCAAATATACATATGTTATAGAAAAGTATGCTGCTGATTTGAATTGGTTACGATCACGATAATGGTTTCTTTCGGGATTTCTGTTGTGCAAAATCTTCTTTATATCCTCAAAGTCTATTTTTTGAAGGATATCACTTTCTATGCACGTAATTGACAAATTAGTTAGTCGTTCTTGTAACAGTGTTGTTCGTTATTGATTTTTTATTATATTTAACTGTGAAAATGAGCGCTCTTCACTACAACTTTTATCCATTAAGCAATGGAATATTCTTGTAGCTACTTCAACATTTGGAAACGTTTCTTCTAATTCATCAGACTAAATTAGGTTATATAAGATTAAGTTACTCAAATCCGCTGATTCCTTTGCTGTGTTCTTTAAATACTGCCTTAAATTAAAACATTTTGATTTCAGCTCATATGCATTAATTTCTGCTTGATAGAATTCTGCAAATTATTTGCATTTTTTGTCAACTCGTCAACTTTTATCCATTAAGCAATGGAATATTCTTGTAGCTACTTCAACATTTGGAAACGTTTCTTCTAACTCATCAGACTAAATTAGGTTATATAAGATTAAGTTACTCAAATCCGCTGATTCCTTTGCTGTGTTTCTTTAAATACTGCCTTAAATTAAAACATTTTGATTTCAGCTCATATGCATTAATGTCTGCTTGATAGAATTCTGCAAATTATTTGCATTTTTTGTCAACTCGTCAAAATCGATTATTAACTGACAAAGAAAATTAAAACGATTGTCAATTTCTTTGCATGCTGCCGAACGATTTTTAAATGTGCTTACAGTATGTAGATTATAGGAAAAAAGTATCCACACGAAATTGTTCTTTGTCATTCAACTGTACAGTCTCTGATGATGATCCTTCAAAAAGAAGTGATGCGTGTATTGCGAGTTATTTTTCTTTCAGACTTATCTTCATAGTCAGCATTTGGAATGTTTCTTTAACAGCCGATTCGCACTGATCGAAATTTTTGGGTGCGTTATTGACATAATCGATCAGAGAGTTGTAAAGTTGTATTGCAAAGTCCACAGTCCACAGTCACATTCTGTAAACTTAAGCTTGTTTTATTCATAATTCCCAAAATATCATTCCATATCTCCGTCAGAAGAATAGTCTCTTTTTTTTTCTTACTATGCTTTAGGCTTCCTGGTTGATTGATGTCATTTGTAAATTATGATAAAGCTTCAGAAATATTTAAATAACCATTTGGAAAAGCACATTAGCACGTGCAGACCACCTAGTATCAGGGAGAGACTTGAGGATTTTATTTGCACCCAAATGCTCTGCCATGATTTTCCAATGTTTCATCGAAGCCGAGAAAAAAATTTAACAATTTTTGGATAAACTAAAAGTATGCTAGTGCTTCAGAAACTCGTTCAACAGCCTGAACACCTACTAAATTTAACGAATGTGCCGCACATGGAACAAAAATTGCAAATTCACATTTCTCTTTTATTCTTGACTGAATAGCAGAAAATTATCCAACCGTATTTGATGCATTATCGTAACTTTGCCCGCGACAATATTTTATAGGTATATGAAGGCTTTCAAAAAAATGTAATGGTATCTGCTGTGTGTTGTGCATTATGTTCATCCATAGGCAAAAATTGAAAAAAAAAAAAAATCTCTCAATATGCTCTCCGTCTTTCACGTATCTAACGATGAAGGTCAGTTGGTCAACCTGGGAGAGATCAGGCATAGAATCCATCCACGATTTCCGCAGTTTCGTATATGAACATCAAGAAGAGGATCAAATTCAGTAATCAGTTCTAAGCATCACAAATGATTCCTGTTAATGTGAGACCCTAATACTCATTATCACCACGAAAAACAAGACCTCTTGAATAAAAAATTTCACTACTGCAACATTTCTTCTAAGTACATTCTTCCAATAACTGACTTCTGTATTATATTGGGACAGCAACCCACTGTCAACTCCCAGTAGTTTTACTTCTTGCGACATAATTCATCATTAATTGTCTGTGCTGTAAACTGTTCCCATGCTCCATTAATAAGTTACTTCTAGGCTATGCTTCAAATCTTTATATCCATTGAGAGAACTCAAATTATGTCCAGTCCAGTAGTAGTATATAATAGACGGAAGCAATAACAGTACACAGACTTCTTCGAAGGTAAATAAAAGAGCCATTTTCTTTCTAAAGACTCACCATTCGTCACTTTACGGGTGAAAATATTTTAATCAAGCATCTAGTTTTTGTTTTAAACCGCTTGATTCTGGAAAACTTGATGTTTCGGATTCGGACAAGTTACAAATTTTTATTTTGGAAAAACTGATCCTTTTCGAATCCAAATATCGCGTAATATTATTCCGTTAAAATTTCATCACAGTACGTACCAGGATCAGGAGATTTTCCAAGCTTGTAGTTGTTAACTCACAGCAGTTTGAAATGGAAGTTCAATATCTGATGTGTCATTTTTGTCCACGTAAGCTCTTTTTCCCGTTGATATTCAGAAGTATTTTGATCTTGAGGTGATAAGAGTGGAGAATCATTCAGTCTATTTGTTTCTTCAACCGTAAAAAATGAAGTGAGTTTAGAAAGTTTTTTGGTTATTTCTTTTTGAGCTAGAACTATTTTTCTTTTTTTTTCTGTGAACCACTTAAATATGTTATTTTCGACACAATGAAATAATTTATAAACGAACACGTCAACACTTATATTATTTTAATTAAATTACTTTCTATTAAACAAAACTATATATATATATATATATATATATATATATATATATAAGCAAAATTTGGACATGGAGAAGAAATTAGGGAAATTTCAACAGATATGTGGTTCAATAAGAAAATATTTGAGAAATAAGACCACAAGGGAAACTCAATTAAAATTTTACAAAACAGTAGCCGTTCCAACATTAACATACGGGTCTGAGACTTGGCCTTTAACGATCTCTGATAAAAATAAAATTGAGACAATAGAAATGAGATTTCTCAGATCAGTTGCAGGTGTATCTCTAAGAGATCAAAAGAGAAGTCAAGATATCAGAGATGAACTACAAATCTATAATATAAACATGAAAATACACACAAATAAACGTAATTGGTTTGAACATATACAAAGAATGCCAAATAATCGTTTATCAAGACAGCTGCTTCATTATAGGCCTCTAGGCCGAGGAAATGTAGGAAGACCAAAACGTCGCTGGAAGGACGACCTGCGCCTACGGCATGTAGTGAGCCGGGGAGCGGAACGGGCCAACAGGCCCATACCTTGAAGATGATAATGATGATGATATATATAAGCATTCTATAGATTGTGCAAACTCGACTTCACAATCGAAGTGGCTTGTGTAGGTGGCTGCTAGATGGTGAACTTTAGCTATTTATGCTACGAGACACAGAAGTGGCCACTTATGGCATGGGCGAGTTCCAAAACGAGTCGATGAGTGGCGCTGTATCAAACAGGAGAACGAGTGGAGATTAATATTTTATCCCGAGCATAACGTAGTGTAAGGGAATATATCGGTCATTCCGGACCCCGTGAAGATGGGGGACCTGGGTACGGGCCCCCTGTGCCCTTATGGTAAAGACGGCATTGGATGAACATTCAAGTCATGTGTAGGATAGTATTTCATACAAAAGAAAAGTGTTTGGGCGAATTTCTGATTAATCTAAAAAGATACAATCCATGAACCATGTTACAGGAGACAAATATAAGTGTTCATGGCTGAAAAGTTTTCAGAATGGTTCATTACTGGAAAGGAATAGATTAATAAAACAATTTAATAAAATGGCTGTCTATAATGCACAAAATTCCCATCTAATTAGTGTAAATCCTGTGAGACAAACAATGTCTAAGAAAACTCCTGATACAACTATATTTCACGAGTTTTTTTACGTCTATAAGTTGCATAATAATACAGATAGTCTAATACAAGATGCTCAGGTATAACAATCAACAGTCATATAATTTCAAGAAATCGCCAATAAACTACTAATTACCCTAAACAGTTATTGACTACCAGAGGGAACGCACATATGGAAACTAGAGGAAAACATACCAATAAATCTAGAAACCATAAAGGTGAAACCGTATCCAAAATCCGTGAACTTATACAGTCACTGAAAGACTATAAACCCCATTATAGCATGCATGAATCAAAAAGGTTGCACTTACCAGAAGACCCTAACATTCGAAAATTACACCAGTTACATTCCGAGAAATATTCTGAAAATTCTGTTTCATATAAACAATATAAATTGATTTTTGTGAAGATACAATATTAGTTTCAAATATACTAGGACTGATAATCATTCCATCTGCGATAAATTTAGACCTAATATTACTTAACTCAAATTAGACATAAAAAATGAACAAGATAAACCTAAGATTAAAAATCTGAACACACAGAAATATCTTACAAACCAGATAGCAATATTTTAGTTAGCAGGTGCCTGATGACGTGAGGTTTCTAATGCTGCTAAAAAAACTGAATCGTTCATTGTAATTAACTGCAAAAAACTAAATGGATGGTTAATTTTTTGGTAGATTTATGGATGTGGAAAAATGTTTAATGGATACTGTAGAAAAAAAAATTCACAGAGAACCATTACAAGGTACATCAGAGAAGATTCTAAATTCATGTTCCTGAGACAGTCATACACTGTACAGCATAAAAGCTTAAAATTATTGTATCTTATCTATTTATTAAATTTAAAATTTTCATATTTTAATTAATATAACCCAACTACCAGACTCCAAATTAGCCCTTAAGTAATTTTATGACAATATTTTATTATCCTTCTGTCTGATGAAAAAAAAATTCAACATGGCTGAAATGCATCAACAGTTACATTGCTATTACATATCATCATCATCATCTTGCCAGGTATTAGTCCTAGAAGAACTGTTAAAGCCTGAGAAAGCTATTTTTGTGCCATCTTTTTATAGGTCGACCAAGTGACCGTGTCCCATTTGGACAGTAGTTCATTATTGCCTTGGGGATCCTGGATCTAGCCATTCTTGAGACATGTTGATATTACATATCAAAAGTGCAAAATTAAATGACTTTCAAATAATAAAACAGTTTTGTACTCCTGCAGTACAAGACTATTTTATTTTATTGTTAGCGAGAGGATACCATGAAAAAAAAAATTGGAAACTGACAGTGAACAAATTAACTTACTCCAATTTGATCTGTGTTATTTACACTGCTCAAAAAAATTAGGGGATATTGTAGAATTACCTACTAAGACTATGTTTTTTGGAAAAGTATTAGATGTAATCACTTTCTATTACTCCAAGATAATGTAAACAAGAGTTTGAAGTTGTTACGTAACCTTGGTACCACACCAGAGGGCAGTGTCTGTACTGTTGATGTGAAAGGGTGGTGTGGGGGTTTTTAAATCCAGTCCAGTTTTCAGTTAGTGAATGACTTGCCTTAGGGAGAGTAATGCCTCGACAACGTGATTTACCTGAACCAACGGCTTGGAGGGCCATAGGAAGGATGGAAGCTGGACAGACACAACAAGAGGTGGCACAAGCCATTGGGGTGTCTCAAAGCGTGATTTCCAGGCTTTGGAATCGTTTTCAAAGAACAGATACTGTTCACAGAAGAGCCGGACAAGGTCGACCATGGGCAACAACAGCAAGGGATGACAGTTACCTCTTGTTAACAGCCCGTCGGAATAGACAGCAGAATGCAACTCAACTGCGAAATACACTTCAAACAGCAACAGGACGCAGGGTGTCAACTCAAACTGTCCGTAATCGACTGCATGGAAGTGGTCTCTATTCCCCTAGGGCCATAGTGTGTACCAGGTTAACTCCACAACACCGTAGAGATCGCAGGAACTGGGCGGAGGAACATCGTGGGTGGAGGCATGCCGAATGGGATCAGTTCTTTTTTCTGATGAGTCGCGATTCAACGTGGAATGTGATAGTCGGCGTGTATTCATCTGGAGGGAAAAAGGGACACGAAACAATCCAGCATTTGTACGTGAAAGATCCCCATATGGTGGCGGTGGATTGAAAGTGTGGGCAGGAGTCAGTAGTGGTGGACGTACGGATCTCTACGTCATCCAAGGTGGTACTTTGACTGCGGTAAGGTATAGAGATGAGATTCTCCGACCTTTTGTCGTGCCTTATGCTGGTGCCATAGGTGATTCTTTTCTTTTTATGGACGATAATGCACGACCCCACAGAGCTGGCTTGGTGGATGACATGCTGGAAGTGGAGGGTATCGAGCGTATGCAATGGCCAGCTTCCTCCCCGGACTTAAATCCGATAGAGCATGTGTAGGGCGCATTGCAGGCAGACCAGCACCTCCCACAACTGTTCCAGAGCTGCACATTGCTCTTATGGAAGAGTGGCCACGTATCCCCCAAGAACTCATTGCTAACCTCATTGCACCAATGTCACACAGGTGTGAGGCAGTGCTGGCCGTTCGAGGAGACCATATTAAAGAAACATTTTCACCCATGTTAATGCTGCTTTGTTTGTTAGCCATATTCCTAATCAGGATCTCTTAGACATCTGGTGTGGTACAGAGGTTACGTAACAACTTCAAACTCTTGTTTACTTCTTTTGGAGTAATAGAAAGTGATTGCATCTAATACTGTTCCTAAAAACATAGTCTTAGTAGGTTATTCTACAATATCCCCTAATTTTTTTGAGCAGTGTAATTAAATTGAGACATATATTTTACTGTATTTAGGTTGCTTCTCATTTGGACCTTGATCGTTCTTAGTATGGAAGTTTAGACATTATTTGTCTATACTGAGTTTCCATTGTTGATGTTCAACTTCAAAAAAATAACAATACTGTCTAATTGTTAAGAAAGAGTTGGTCTTTGTACTGCACTTTATCAATTTCCATAAAACACGCTTGCAATGAAGTAGTGAGTACTTAAACTTTATGCGATTTTCTCAAAACTTTCAAAAATGGACCTCGATCGTTATCCCGTGTACCCTTCATATGGTATTTTGAGCTATTTTTAAATTACATTAATGTTTTTCTCAGAATAAGATATTACCCTACCAGTTAATCGAGGGAAATCTTTAGAAATCCTCTTCGAATTATTTTCTTTTTTCTCTACTACGTGCTGTCATGAATCAATGTGCAATTTCCAGCGATTTACAGTGTTTACGGTTTTGTATGAATGCTAGTATGATGAGTTTATTTATACACTTTGTCCACTAAATTTCAGGGTCAAGGCTGTAGCACTAAACTTATATTTAATTGATAAAAATTACATAACTTTGATATAGATCTGAATAACGACCTACTTCTATTATACTATATTCTGGGTTGTGGTTAGTACCAACCATAGAGAACAAATGTTTATACTAATATAGCTCGGTTCTCTATCGTTCTCTATGATTTTTCACCAACTGTTCACGGCCGCCTAGAAACTTTCGTATGTAGCATTGAATGATAGTGCGTATAAAATTATATTTTTGGTAACATTCAATTTATTGAAGGTGCATTATGTAATTCTAAATATCCAAGTAAGTGGCGTTTGTATCATGTAATATATTAACAGTTTGATAATTGTCATTATAACACTATAATTGCCACAACCGTTAGGTATTCATTTCAGTGATCTAATCAATTTTAACATATTACGTAGAACAAGCATCCAGTCTGGTGTATTTTTTTAAATTTAAATAACCGAGTATTATTTTAATCACAATACTTACTGTTTTGCTTCTGGTGTTAAAGTCGCTAATACGAATAAAAAACTGATCTAAAGTACAAATGGTAATAGTATTGTCTATCAAGAATACAATTGATATTGCTTTTGCATTTCCTGCCTCTTTAATTACGTTGTATATTAAAAACATATAAAAAAAACGGATGTGGTCGGTTTTATGTCTCTCAGATTTCTACACTTACATTCTTATGCCACTGATGCACTAAACACTTGTAAACACGTTTTGTACTGTTTTAAACATTTTGCAATGATCTTCAAGCTTTCTTCACAATATTTTATATTTATATATTTACGTAAAACATGATCGTGGATACATTACTTCCTTGCTACTTTCCCATGTTGTTCCAACGTTGCCACCATTTGAAAATAATTTAAAACTATATTTAGTGTTAGTGTACGTAAAATTAGTTTATAGTTCATTAAATAGTACACATGTAAATTGCTTTGTTACGTTAGGAAATGGGAAGTTGGTTTACGTCCATTTTTAAGCATTTGGGAAGAAATAATATGAATGTAAATTGTTTTCTTTAGTTAGAAAATGGCAAGTTAGTTAACGTCCATTTTTTTTTTTTGCATTTGGAAATTTATTCCCAAAGTTGGTAACGCCGACTACCGGAGTCTATATTAACCATTACAGCAACTCGCGCATGCGCGCTGCGATTCTGTGGAACTTAGAAGAATTCCTGAGAGACATAAAACCGACTTTTTCCAAAAAAAACTAACAAAACACACCATTTATTTAAAAAAGTGAAAATACCTAAAAAAATAAAACGAGAACTGCCCTCAAAGTAATCTAAAATCAGCATATTGCAATGTAAAATGTGTATTAGTCATTGCTCAGATGGTGTAGCCAACTTATCACAAAAACCCGCTAACAAACGAAAATTAAACTAGTCTGGTGTACTAACTTGTCCATTTTATCAACCTAACTTTCCCATTTTCTCACCTCAACTTGCCCACTAATGTAGATGGACTCTTGGGATAGAATCACTTTATATGTGAGCAAACATGTTGGTAATTGGCCCTAGTGGGAATATGTGTTATCATATTAACCAACACAATGCTAAAAGTCACTTGTTCTCGTGGTGGCATAAAATAGCCTTTGTTTGTTTTGGCTGTTAGATAAGTGGTTAATGATATGTCAGATTTGTATTGTAAATTCTGTAATCTAACTGAAAAGCTACCATTCACATTACAACAGCATACATGCTGGAGTGTATGTATGAAATTCATCACTTCACTGCTCTGTCTTAAGACTTGTAATTGCCGTATGGTACATACAAATTTGTTTAATACAATCATTCAATTTAGGACCAGTTGTACGAACTGGGTATAAGTTCAGAAAAGGGCTCAATTGCACTTCTACTAGCGCTTGATTTTTCAATTATATTGTTGTAAACTATAGCTCTTCTTCTGTATTTACTAACATTATTTAATATTTTAAACTTTTCAAACAATTTTTATAACACTTTTTGATAATTTTGAAGTATTTATTTAAATATGCAAATCACAATATTATGACTCTGTTAGACAATATTGTGATGCTAACTGCTATTTTCTCCACAGAGTATATTATTTAGTCTATGATTTTTCTATCGCAGTTTTGGGTTATCGCTGGTTGGATCAGCATTAGGGAGTGATAAGTAAATGTACACCCATTTTTAATAAATGTTTGGTAATTTTAATATTATTGATATATTTTTTAATATAGATTTGGGGATTTATTGCAAGTATTGGGCATTTAAATTTCATAGTGACGGATAGTAATCGAGAATGATAATCGATATGTGGTTCGATTGTGGGTTATCGCTGGCTCTATAAACTCTGGCGCATGCATACTGTTGTTCTATAGGACTTTGAAAATATTTTATGCTAGTTTAAGTGCAGTTTTTCCCAGAAAAGTATTATCTGCTTTATACAGTCAAATTCTGTTGTACCGTGATAGTATAACACCTTAATAGTGTAAACGTTTTTTGGGAGTTCGAAGCTCGATATTGAGAATTACTCCAGATAAGTTTCAGTTATGGCTGCAAATTTATTTTTGAATCCAATAGCAATGACGAAATGTTGTGTGATACATTTCTCAACACTCATAAACACACAAAAATTAGAGGAAGACCAGATCATCTTGAAGATATGATAATGAAGAATTTTTTGCTTTAAAAAATAATCTATTATGTTCATTCTGGATCTGATCAGGCATCATTTACAACTTAAAACAAAAGGTAAGATTTTACCATTTTTCATGTATTATTATTGCTACAAACATTATTCAATATTTGTAGGAAATGGTTCATCATATTTAAGAAAGTAAGAGTATGCATTGATGTTACTAGTCCTACTGTATCAGTAGCATAGTTACGTAATATATTTTATATTTAGGACACATGTTAATAAAAAATAGGGAAAAGTCCATTATTTGGTGCACATGAATTCTTCTAAGTTCCACAGAATCGCAGTGCAAATGCGCAAGTTGCTGTAATGGTTAATGTAATGCTTCCGGTAGATGGCTCTGCAGTCGGCATTACCAACTTTGGGAATAAACTCCAAAATTCTAAAATAATGGACGTTAACTAACTTGCCATTTCCTAACCAAAGAAAACAATTTACATGCATATTATTTATTCCCAAATGCTAAAAAAAATGGATGTAAACCAACTTTCCATTTCCTAACCTAACAAAACAATTTACATGCATATTATTTAATAAACTATAAACTAATTTTACGTACACTAACACTAAATATGGTTTGAAATTATTTTCAAATGTTGGTGACTCCGATTTGAGAGCCACCTAGCAGATGTTACATGAAGCATTTCCGCGTCTCTAGAACCCGATGCACAAATTTCGCGTAATTTATAAATACTTTAATAATCGTAAGAAATGTTTATAAAATGGTTCCAAAATATTTAAAATAGAATGAAACGTGGGTTGGGGGTGTATTACACTCGATTTTTAATTACGCGGTTGATGACAATTTAATGCAAATATTCATATTACGTAATGGTTTTAATGAAATGAATCTTCGGAAAAAGAAGCACAATTAAAGTATTTAAACATTATATGAAATAAATTAGCTTAAATATGTAATTTCATTCGTCGGCAATTTTGGAATCTAAAAGAAGAACTGTTACAGGAGAACTGTTATTGAAGACAACTGTTATATATGTATATGAAACTAAAAACTATCCTATCCTACATGTGTAGGAACATAAAAGCTAACCTAATCTAATTCAATTACTCTAACCTACTCTAAATTAATTTACTATGTAAAAGCAGACGTAAAGTGATGTAATTGTATAAAAAGTAACCATACTTATTAGCATTGAGTTATCGGTGATGTTGATATCGCTGGTTATTAATGCACAACTTGTGGGTATTTTTATTAATAATTAATGTGATTATTGTTGGTTAATTGAGTGTTTATCGCTGGTTCATACAATAACTCATAGAATAACAGTTGCAACCACAGTTATTAGTATGGTCATGACCTCCATGATGTATTATTAGAGCGGTCAGGACAGGAAATAGTCCCACTTTGTTTTCATATTTACTACTAAAATAAGATGATAATAATTTTCCAGGTCTAAAAAGAATAATTATATGCATATTTGTTGCATTAAGTTGTGTTAAAGTACGTAAGTAAAAATCAATTGTGTTACACACTGCCGCGAAACATGTTTACAAGTGTTTAGTGCATCAGTGGCTTAAGGATGTAAGTGTAGAATTGTGTTCGCCAAAAAAACGTACCACAGCCAAAAATAGTCTTCAATCCAAAATGTATTACTATATTTACATTCCCACAAAAATTGGAAAAACTGCACTTAAACTAGCATGAAATATTTTCAGTCCTATAGAACAGCAGTACATGTGTGCCAGAGTTTATAGAGCCACGCGATAACCCACATATCGATTATCATCCTCGATTACTATCCTCGCTATGAAATTTGAATCGCCAATATTTGCAATAAATCCCCTAATCTATGTTTAAAAAAAATATTAATCATATTAAAATTACCAAATGTTTATTAAAAATGGGTGTACTCTTACTTATCACTCCCTAATGCTGATCCAACCAGCGATAACCCAAAACAGTGATAGAAAAATCATAGACTAAGTAATATACTCTGTGGAGAAAATAGCAGTTAGCAACACAATATTGTCTAATAATGTTATAAAAATTGTTTGAAAATGTTTAAAATATTAAATATTGTTAGTAAATACAGAAGAAGAGCTATAGTTTACAACAATATAACTGAAAGATCAAGCACTAGTAGAAGTGCAATTGAGCTCAAAAATTAAATAAAAAACATTGAAGTGTAAATTTTGAGGTATATTACAGTTATATTATTTTTAGTCTGATCATCTTACCTCAATATTAATGTTGATTTGTTCTTGAACATGTTGCAAAGCAAATCTGTTTTATCGTCAGCTTGTCCAGCTGGTTTGATTTATGTTGCATTATGTTGCACACCCGGATGCCGATGTCAGCTCCATCCTGTGGTTGGCCAAGAACCTCCAAACAAGGTCATGCTCCATCGGTATTTCAAAATTCATAACTCGGTTTTTTTCCTTCTGAATATAGATTTTTTCCCAAATAGTCAGCTCTTTTGTATTTTCTAACTGTTTTAATAATTTAGTGTTTGAATTTATATTAAAACCGTTAGAAAATACAAAAGAGCTATTTGGGAAAAAATCTGTATTCAGAAGAATAAAAACAGAGTTATGAATTTTGAAATACCGACGGAGTGTGACCTTGTTTAGAGGTTCTTTGGCCAACCACAGGATGGAGCTGACATCGACATCCAGGGTGTGCAAAATAATATAACATAAATCAAACCAGTCTGGACAAGCTGATGATAAAACAGAATTGTTTTGAAAAATGTTCAAGAACAAATCAACATTAATATTGAGGTAAGATGATCAGACTAAAAATAATATAATTAAAATAACCTCAAAATATCACTTCCTAAAATTAAATATATATTATATTACAGTGTCATAACCTCTAAATTAAGTAACACTGTTGGTTAAGGCATCAATCTTCGAAATACATGGTTGATTATGTTGTTGTACCAGAACCTCAAAACTTACATTTCATTGCCGATTTTTTAAAATGTTATTAAATTGATACATAATTTTAAAAAATTGGCTATTCTATGACAGGAGTCCACATGAACCTATTGTATTTTGTTAGCTGAGAAATTGAGCAAGTTAGTGTACACCAGATTAGTTTATAGTTTTTTGGATAATCTGGTGCACCATAAGGAAAAGTTGACTATTCTGTTTGAACAGTGACTAATGTAGGTGGACTCTTGGCATACAATACCCAAAACATGTATCATTGTGAAGTAATGGCAGAAAAAAGTTTAGATACTTTGACCAATTAATTTTTCTAAATTCTACAGAATCGTAGTGTGCATGTGTGAATGCTTGAAGAAACTTCTTACAGAATCGTAGTGTCCATGTGTGAATGCTTGAAGAAACTTCTTAGATGGCTGATATATATGTGATATGGTATGACCAACCTTCACAATAAATTTCCAATAAAGTTTATAAGAAATGGCTGAACTGCTCTTCTACTTACCCTTGATTTGTCAGTTTGTTGTTGTAAACTATAGCTCTTCTTCTGTATTTACTAACATATTTAATATTTTAAATTTTTTCAAACAATTTTTATAACATTATTAGACAGTCTCCAAGTATTTGTTTAAATATGCAAATCACAATATCACTATTAGAGAATATAGTGATGCTAACTGCTATTTTCTCCACTTAGTCCATGATTTTTAATTGCTGGTTTGGGTTATCGCTAGTATTAGGAAGTGATAAGTAAGTGTACACCCATTTTCAATAAATATTTGCAATTTTAATATTATTAATATATTTCTTTAGCATAGATTTGGGGATTTATTGCAAAGATTTGTCATTTAAATTTCATAGCGATGTGCTGCAATCTAGCATAAGCTGTATGAACTTTAGTAAGATATCAAAAATAATCGATATGTGGTTCGATGATGGGTTATCGCTGGCTCTATAAACTCTGGTGCATGCACACTGTTGTTCTATAGGGCTTTGAAAATAAATCAGGTGAGTTTAAGTGCAGTTTTCCCTAGGGAATTATAGGTGTGGTTGCTTCCCATTGCTTTCCACACCGATGAAGTATGATGATGATAAGGATGACAATGATGGCCGGATGATTTTCGGGGACCGTTGGGCCCTAAGCTTCCTGACATTTCTCTTACAGGTGAGGAAAAACCCCAAAAAACCTCACCCAGGAGCCTGTCCCGAGTGGGAATCGAACCCGAGCCCATTGCGTGACAAAGCAGAGACCACAGCAGTGGGCATGTATTATTTAATGAAGTGTAAACTAATCTGAAGTACACCAACTTGTCCCATCGAAGCCTACCAAAATGAAGTGAGTGAATATCCATTTTTTTCCAATTTCACTGATATCTTCCCCATCTAGTCAAAATTTCTTTAAGCATTCGCACATGTGCATAATGATTCTTTTGAACATTGAAAAAAATTATTTGAGATAAATGTTTCAATTTAAATATTTAATAATTGTAAAAAAAAATATAAGTATTGTTACAAAAATGTTTAAAATAATACAAATTGTTAGTAAAGATGGAAAAAGTACATACAGCATCAATATTACAAGAGTGTAGTATTGAAATTAATAAGTCGAAGCATTCTAAAATTGAGACGTTATGGCATTATTGAAAACTGACACATAGTGCACAACACTTTGGAAAAGCTGTAGTTTTTGATTCACCATGAATTTTAAAGTTCTACAAAATAATAGTGCACATGTGCAAGGCTTACAAACTTGCTCAATAGATGGCAGGACTATCTGTGCAATCCCACAATAAGTTCCCAAATATGCTTTTCAAAAATGGTTGTACACAAACTTGTAATTTCGTAACCTAATGAAGTAAATCACATATTATTAAATAAACTATAAATTAATTTGTTGTATACTAACTTTACCTTCTTAACCTAACAAAATAAAGTAGCAATGCAATTTTTTATTGTGGTAGCACAGAGATATGCTCACCATCTATTGAAAGACCTTGCTCATGAACACTACAGTTCTGTATATGACTTAGAAAGAAATGATTGACAACCGTTTCGTACATAGTAAATATTAAGAATTGTTTAAAAAAAGGGTTTGTAAATAATTATTACAAATGTTTTTATACTAATGGGAAATATTCGTAGAAACAGAAAAAAGTAAATAGTGCAATATTTACTTATTATGAATGTTGTAAGGAGACTGTTGCTGCGGCGGTTATAGAATTAAAAGTGGCATTGGAGCAAAGTCACGCCTTAATCAGTGAGCTCCAGAAATCTATTCAGGAACGTGATAACAAGATAGTGACTTTGGAATCTAAGATTGATAGCTTAGAACAATACCAAAGGCGTCAGTGTGTGCGTATTTTTGGTATTGCGGAGGAAGAAAATGAAGACACAGATGCCATCGCCTTGCAGGTAGCAGAGAAAGTTGGTGTTAGTCTCCAGGTCAGTGACATTGATCGTAGTCATCGAGTAGGTAGAAAAACAGATGGTGGACGACCTAGGGCTGTCATTGTTAAATTTGTGTCCTACCGTAAGCGAAGTGAGGTGTTTCGAAATAAAAAGAATTTGAAAGGCAGTGGAATTACGATTCGTGAGGACCTTACTAGTGCTAGGCATCAGTTACTTCGCGAAGCTATAAATATTCATGGCGTAACCAATGTCTGGACCCAAGATGGTTCTGTCATTGTTAAGGTAGGAGACAGAAAAAAGCGAATAAATCATATATCAGATCTCAGGTCAGAGTGATAATTATCAACTCAGAAACTCGTTACTTTTTGTAATTTATTTTTATTAGTATTTAATTATTTACTGTGTTCATTTTTTTCTTAATTTTTTCGTGTATAATCTATTTTTTTATTAATTTAATTTTGTACTTCATATACTAAACACCAATTGATATTTCATATTTACGGTTTTCTTGTTTTAGTTAGTAACATTTCAACCATAGATTTAAGGAATGCACCTGCAGCCCCTTTTCGGTCTTCGACAGTTCCATTGTCCCCATCTCAACATACCCCTTCCACCTCAGACCTTTTAAAATCACGTTTCTCTTTGAACAGCAATACACTCAAAATAACACATTGTAATGCACAGTCACTCCTGTCCCACTTCTCAGAATTCCAAACTATATTTTCAACACTAAATCTGCATGCCATTTTAATTTCTGAAACATGGCTGAAAAAATACCCTTCCTTCTTCTCTTGTAAACATGCAAAATTACACCTTGATTAGGAATGACAGAGTCGGGAAAAATGGAGGCGGCGTGGCGATGTATATACGTTCCGATCTACAACCAAAAATTGTATCCCATTCGCCTAGTGAATACTCGTCTCGACCCGAATACCTATTTATAGAAATTAGAGCGAAAATGCAGAAATGTTTATTAGGAGTAGTTTATAAGCCCCCAAATGTCGGTCACCTACATGACATTGAAACAGTACTCCAAAATCTGATACCATCTTATGAACATGTAATTGTACTAGGAGACTTCAGTACTAATCTATTAGCCACAAATTCTTACAACACTATACTATTACAGACAATGTTCCAGTCATGCAATATGACAATACTGCCTTCAGAACCAACCCATCATACTAGGTATTCTGACACACTACTAGACTTAATTATAACAAATAATCCTCAAAAAGTTATAACTAGTGGACAGATAGAAGCTCCAGGCATCTCTGCACATGACTTAATATACATTGAATATTCACTCCTTTGCTCTAAACGTAGACCTAGACTTGTAACATACAGAGACTTGAAACATATAAATTATGCGCAATTAATTGATGACGCTGCGAAACTACCTTGGAACAACATATGGACACTTAGGACTGTAGACGAGAAAGTTGAAAATTTTAATGACATGATTTTACAATTGTATGACAAACATGCACCTATCAAGACTAGACGTACAAACAGACCACCTGCACTCTGGATGTCTGATAATATCCGCTTGCTTATGACAGAGAGAGACGCAGCATTTAGGAAATACAGGAGGAACAAAGAACTGACAGACTTACAGACATACAAACATCTGAGGAATAAAGTCAACCAGACTGTAAGGAATGCAAAACTAAGATATGCCCATACTATTATTACACAATCTATGTCCAACTCAGCTGACATGTGGAAAAATTTAAAATCAATAGGCCTCTGTCAAAATAAACTACAGGTAGAAACAGCTGACCTACCACTAGATGAGTTGAATGACCATTTTACCCGCCTCCCTTCTGACAACACCTCACAACAAAAACAACAGACAATAGATGAACTAATGTCATATTCCCAACCTACCCGAGACAAATTCTATTTTTCCTATATCTCACCTAATGACGCCAAAAGAGCAGTATTACGTATTAAATCTAAAGCACAAGGAATAGACAATATAACAATAACTCTCCTGCAAAAAATAATAGACATTATTCTCCCAACAATAACCCACATTTTTAATGCCTCTATAATGACCGGGACCTATCCCAGACTCTGGAAAATGGCTCTAGTTCGTCCTACACCGAAATCAAACACTCCCACAACACTCGATGATTATAGACCAATTAGTATTCTTCCCTGTTTATCTAAAGCACTGGAACACATAATACACTCACAGTTAACAGACTACCTCACCACACACGACTTACTTGATGAACATCAGTCTGGTTTTAGAACAGGACATCACACAAGTACTGCACTACTTGACATTGTAGAGGACATAAGAGACTCAATTGACAAAAGCAAACTCACCGCAATAGTCCTACTCGACTACAGCAAAGCCTTTGACACAGTAGAGATATAGACTTAATGCTAGCGAGACTAAAGACACTACATCTGTCGGAAAACTGCCTTGATTGGTTTGCATCTTACCTCACTAATCGTCAGCAATCAGTTTCTGTTAATAATCGCATTTCTTCCTGGCGCTTGGTGAAGAAAGGGGTACCTCAAGGCGGCGTCCTCGCTCCTCTTCTCTTCTCGATTTATATTAATGACGTGACCAAGAAAAACTACAAAAACTGCAAGCATCATCTTTACGCCGACGACCTACAGATTTACACACACTTTAGGCCTGACGAAATTAATGAATATATTGACAAAGTAAACACTGACCTCAGGCATATATCTTTATGGTCCAGACAATATGGGCTGAAACTAAATGTAAACAAAACGCAAGCAATAATTATCGGACATCCAAGGCTATTACACCTCATAAACAATGGCAATATGCCGGCTGTCATATTAGATAATGAACAAATTCCTTATACCGACGTCGTTAAAAACTTGGGATTTTACTTAGATTCCAATTTAAAATGGCATGAGCAAGTAAAACAAACATCTAAAAGGATCTTCTCCATAATGCATTCCCCAAAGCGACTTAAACATTTTCTTCCTACAACTCTTAAAAGAATTTTAATCCAAACTTTAGTGATGCCGCATTTTGACTACTGTGACGTTCTACTAACTGACATAAGTGACGGATTGTCGGACAAACTGCAGCGTGTCCATAATATGTGTATCAGATTCATATTTAATGTTCGAAAATACGATCACATTTCTCCATTATTCCACGAATTGTCATGGCTACATCTAAAAGAGAGAAGAAAATCGCACTGTCTAATTCTCCTATTTAAGATCCTACATACCTCGATTCCCAATTATTTATCATCCCGTTTCCAGTATCTATCCTCAAACCATAACTTAAACACAAGATCACAACATAGTCTCTTACTTAATATACCGCAACATAGGACATCACATCACTCCATGTCATATACCATCTCCACTTCTCGCAAACTGGAATTCCCTACCACAAGAAATAAGGGGCTGCCAGACATTGGCATCTTTTAAAAGAAATCTAAATTTATATTTGCTCTAAACTCGACTTCATTATTATCCAGTGTAAGATATATATATATATATTAATTGGTGTTTCCCGTATAATGTATCATATTTATATTATTATTATTATTATTATTACTATTATTATTATCGTATCATTATTGTTATTACCCTATGAAATGTTGTTTGTACATGACATTTACATTGCTACATTTATTGTATATTTAACTGTTTATAATTAGTACAGTGTATATCTATATTTGTCGAATATTTATTTGTATTTGTGCTGGTTTAGTGGAAGAGAGGGCCTTATGGCCTTAACTCTGCCAGAATAAATAAAGTATTATTATTATTATTAAGGTATAACATAGCGAGTCATAAACTATAGTTCAGCCATCAGAGATTTAAACAACTTTCACTGTATATTTGATTAATGGTATTTTTTTAAAGCATTGAGTACTGTGTGTCAGTTTTGACAAATGCCATAACTTCACAATGAAAAATGTTTCAGGGGTTCTATGCCAGTTTCCACCTTCATTAGTCACCGTTCAAACAGAATGGCCAACTTTTCCTTGTGGTGTGCGGCAAATTTGTTTACACCAGATTAGTTTATAGTATAATATGGTGTTTAATTATAAGTACAGCAACTTAAAGTTTGTATACAATCATCTAAAATTTTGTATTTGTATATCATGTTCAGTATGAACTGTGAAAACATTATATGAGAATTAGAGGTGATTTTAATTCATTATATCCACAATAATGAATAAAAAATCTTGATTATGCAGTGGTCATGAATAAAATAATGTGTAGCTGAAAGGGTATGAAAAAGGAATTGTAATTCAAAAAGTTGTCCTCTTATCTGTAACATATGTGTAACATCTGTTGCTGTATGTTTTTTTTTTCATATTATTACATGGAACTTGTTTTGTATTAATATAGCAGAAGATAAAGTTTTGCTCTTTAACATATGACTTCTGAGAAACTACAGTTTTACTAATATGAATATGTGTGCTTGGTAGAAGTCCACAAAAAATACAATGCATTTATCCCATAGTCTGTGTTTGAAGGTGAATAAATATGGTGACTGTTGATTATCAGATATAATAAAACTTTTTTTTCTAGGAAGCATTCTGCAATTTTACAACATTACTTCATACTCAAAATCACTGAAAGTCCCAGACTGTATACATATGAACGTCAGTTCTCCAGGAGGGAATACAGAGGGATTAAAGCGTGTGATTTGCAGATTTGTTGCAAGATGGCAAAGGTCTACACACAACCAGACACAATCTAACGATTGTGTAATGAAGACTCGGTTTGAACAGGGGGCCAAATATCTTCTGCTAGGTGATTACGTATTTCTGGCATATTGGTACAAGAGAAAACCTTGTCCAGTATTTGGGTTCCATATTGTAAATGTAGTGGAATTAAATAATAATAATAATAATCTGCATCACTTATTTTTTGCTGACGACCAGATAATTTTAACTCATGATGGAGAAGATGCAAATTATATGTATAATCAGTTGTCAACAACATATCAGAAATGGGGTTTGAAAATCAACAAAGACAAAACAGAGTATTTAATAAATGTCCCAGATAAATTATACATCGATGGGGTAAAGATAAAGAAGAGGATAGTTTCTGTTAAATTGGGATCAATTATAGAGAAAGATGAAACATCAAATAAGTATTAAAAAGGATCAGTAATGGAAGAAAAACCATAGGAATGTTAAACTCTATACTATGGAGTAAACACATCATTAACAGGGCAAAACAACTAATTTATAAATCCATACTAGAAAGTATAATGTTATATGGATCGGAAGTTTCAACAATGACACAACAACATGTCAACAGAATAACTGCAGTTAAAATAGATTTTTGGAGAAGAGCAGAAAATCTCAACTGGAAAAATTTAGAAATACAGAAATTAGAAAATGGATGAATACTGAAAGAAGTATAATGATGAGATTGAACACAGAAAACTAAAATGGTATGGACATGTAAGAAGAATGCAGGATGGAATACTACCAGAGGCTGCCTATGCATGGATAGTTGAAAGAAGGAGCAGAAAAGGAAGACCAGGAACAACCTGTTAGAATTCAATGAGGAAATTTGGTGTAACAGACGAAGACACAGAGGACAGAGAAGGATGGAGAACTTTAATTAAGGAAAATTTGTGAATGTTTGTTGCAAACTGATAGTCTATAAGTCTGTAATCATTTATGTATTTTTTTAAATATATGGTAATTACTAAGATTGGTTGGAGAAAACTCTCACTGGTGACAAAAATTCTCAAAATAAATGAATGAATAATAATAATCATAATTTCCAGTGGCATGTCCAATAAGAGCCACGATTCCCTGACATATACATCCAATTTTGAATTTCCAATCTAGGTAGGTTTATGTTATTATTTTCTGAACTGTTCATAACCACTGATTTAATAGATTGTCTTCTATATCAGCTGTAATAATGCGTTTCCTCTATAAATTTTCAGTAAGTCTTGACAAAGCCTGCGCCTTTTATAAATCCTTTTTTGTTGTCTGATGTACACAGACTTTGTCATTGTATTGTAATAATTGACTTTCCACTGTAAAAAAAGATTTCTCAATTTGTAAATTTTGTTTAGCATGAAATGTTGTCTTCTTTGATTTTCATTAATTCATAAATACTTTTGTTCATTTAGCCTTAATTTTCATTTGCATTTGTTTGTCCTTCTGTAAATTTAATTTTATATGCATGCCATTTCACATATAGCCTATATACCTAAGTTTTCTTTTCATTATTCCATTTTGTCACTCAGTCATCACTTGACATTTATAGTATGACAATTATTACAAAAATTCGTGTATTGCTCTCTATTAACCTTCAAGTACCCAAGTTTAAATGGCCAGGTATAGTCAAGCTGCCCAAGTTTAAAAGTCTGCCTTGCTTTTGACTGTAACATTGCTAACTTTAATAACTTGTATTTTAATATATGTGGGAACACAAATATTAAACAGTGTTTATAGCATTAAATATTATTGTAAAATTTGTGGTATTCATGGCAAAAACCCCTTCTGATATTTTATACCATAGAGATATTTTAAACTCAAGATAGTTATGAAATAACTTTAGGAGTTTAGTGTGTGAATCTTTCATTCTTTTGTTTAGACTTGGTGTTATGTTATAAAGTATCCGGTTAGTTTTCCCTTAACCCCTCAGCATGGTTTGCCATACTTATACGAGATTGGTTTCCTCCCTTCTGTGTGGTCATTTAAAAGTCCATGCAGTACTCCTGTGCGGTAGTATTTTTTAAACTCTACTCACCCAGTAACTTATTTTAGATACATATCAAATTCTGATTATTATAATATAAACAATGAATGATCATTCTATTCTATAGTGTTCTGCCAATGGGCAGGTCTTTCACTGCAATTATAGCATTTTTATTCTATGCTTTGCAGCTTTATTAGGGAATTATAGGTGTGGTAGCTTCCACACCGGTGAATCATAGTGATGATAATGATGGAGATGATGATGGCCGAATGATTTTTGGGTACCGTTGGTGCCCTAAAGCTTCCTGACATTTGTCATACAGGTCAGGAAAAACCCCAAAGAAAACCTCACGCTGGAAGCCTCTCCTGACCTGGAATCGAACCTCGGTCAGCATGCTACCTCAAGATCACATACCCAGTTCTAGATTCACACAATTCATATGTTTTAGCATCAAATTTGGCAGTTTTAAATGGAGGGAATTGTTTGCCCCTTCCATAACCAAAATGAATTCATTTACAATATCTTGATTTGGAAGTTAGAGAGATAGGAATTTATTATTAAAATATTCAATGAAAGGGAAAATTTAAAAAAAAAATTTAAGGACATTGGAAATGACTTGTTTTGTGTTGTCTTGAAATTAATGGCACCATCAAACATGGAGGTCATGGTCATGTGTACATAATCTCTCCATACATAGCTATCCCAAATAATGTTTTCCAATTATTCCTGTACAATTTATAATAATATTCTCAACTCGTGTCCAATTCAGCGTTGGGTTGAGGATGAGATGAGATGAAGCCCCTATATATAGAGGTCTATGAATGACACACCATCACAGGTGCAGATGAAACAAAATGAATGTGATGAGTATGGAGAAATTAAATTGTGGCAGGAGAAAACGAGAGAAAACTCTGAGAAAAACTGCCCACGCTCCGTTTCGTCCGCTACAAAACCAATATAGAGTGACCGAGACTCGATCTCGGGACCCCAGCAGTGAGATTCCTGAATAATTTACCTCCCTCAAATCCTGGTTAATATTTTTCTTGCACCTCAGGGTTATCCCTCCCTACTGGGCACTTTGCTTCTGGTTTTCGTACACTAAGTGCCTATATAATTTCCTATTCGTGCCGCATGCCCTACCCATAGCAGCCTACAAAACTTGCACTGTTTTATTACATCTGGATTTCATAGATATCACGTTGCTTAGGTTATGTTCGTCTTTCTTACAAGTTATACCTTAATATCCTATTAGATCTCTGATTGAGGCTATGTGCTAACCACATGTATCTTGTTGACATGTTACTAAATAAGCATAAGTGTCAATAAACAAAACAAATAAAATGAAAGGGTTAAGAAAATATTAATTATTATATTTGTGGTCTCGAGGTAGAATGCTGTCTTGTCACGCAGTGGGCTTTGAGGCCCAAACGGTCCACAGACATCATCTGCCCTTCATTATCATCCCCCTATATGGGAAGATATCAAACCTATAATTCTCTAATAAAGCTGCAATCATAGCATGAAAATTCTATGATTACACTGAAAGACCTTGCACTAGAACAGAACACTATAGAACATACTATCGAAACAAAGAAGGATATGGAATGATGTCTTTCATCGGTTAATTACAAATTATATTTAATTGTAGATGGAGATTTCTTTATACTTTCATCAAGATGTAAGTTAAAATGCATTAATTTTTTTAATTGTTGCTAAAGGTTTACTTATAATTTATAATTCTAACCTTCGTCTATTTATCCTTCATTCATATTTTTAAATTAAAGATTTTCATATTTCTACACATCAGATTCACTAGGTACAATTTTTATAAAAGTTGGAGAATTAAAATTCTTGTTGAATGGATTACCTTGGTTAATAAACTCCCGCTAGGGAATACCTGTGTTCGTAGTATGCAGTACATACATACATTGCTATTATTGCTATTATTAGTATTTTTATTATCATCATCATTATTATTATTATTACTATTATTCTTCATTTATATTCTTTTAATTAATTTTTTTTCACAATTCTACACATCTAATTCACCACGTAAAATGTTTATAGAAGTTGGAAAATGTCAAACTAATTTACTTGAAATCCATAAAGTTTCTTCTTCTGAGACACGTGATTTTTGTGTATACACACGAGCCTGTCGGTTTTGAAAGAAAGGTTAGTTATGAGACCACACAGTGAGACACTTTACAGCAAAATAGGGCATTCACTAGTTCGAACGAAGAATGTAGCTGAAGAGAAAAATAAATACAAAAAGTTTCTCCTTTCACTAATAAGTAGCCAACTCACTCAATTTGCCTGTCGTAAATTATGTCATAATATAAGGGGGATTTTCCTTACCACAGCAACAAAAAATTAGTTCTCCAGCATGTTTAACAAACTCGCTATAGGCCTTGGAAATCATAGATGTACCAACACGTACAGACACGGCAATCTGCATTTGGATATTTAAAAGTCCTGGTGTTCTAACATTCCTTATGCATCTGGGAAGGGAACATCATTTTTAAATGCCCACGCCGATGGGTTAAGCAGAAAAACAGGTCAAATTCCAAAACAGCCATTCATAGTTTTTTGTGATCTCAGAGTGAAGTTTACAATATGTCTGATACAAATCATTAAGTTCTGCTTAAATACAAGAAATTCTAATGGAAAGTGATTCTGATGGTAATGACGAATTCTCAGATTGTGACAATCATGAGGTACAATCAACTGACACTTTTTATCTGCGAGTCACCTGACATAAGGTCCTGGTTCGTGGACAGACAAACTGAACAATACTGTACACTTAACGACAAAAAGAGTGGGCTGGCTCCTAATCTCGAATATTCTAGTTCTAACGCATTATTTACACAAGTAAACTAATTGCACAGTAGAGCTACGATACATTTCCCTTCTTCCTCTGAAGAGCATTCTTTATAAACAGAACAAGGCAGCGAAAGTTCAGCTCAGTGCTTAATGGCTTGATTCGTATGCAAGAGATCACAGGTTCGATTCCCGGTGAGGTTATTTTTTTTAATTGTTAAAATGCTTTCTATTTTATTCTGTACATCTATTCTTAAAAAATGTAGATACTAACTATCTGGAAGTATTACTATTTTTATTGTTAATATTATTTATTTATAAACAGGTTTATAGTGTAATAAAACATGCTTCCTATGCCCAAAGCTTTTTTTAAATTTTTATCTTCTTCCTCCATTCTTCTCTATCTTCTCCTTTCAATTCAATTCAAATTTATATTTCTTCTTCCTGCAGGTTGATATCTTAACATTTGTTTGGGTATCCTATGATCTTGCATTCGATGAACATGTTGCATCCATCTTGACTTATAATCTGAATTTTTTTCTAAAGGTTCCATGTGTAATTCTTCTAAGATGTCTTCATTGTTTTTGTGATCTAGTAGTGTATCCTGCAGTCCTCCGAAGGTATCTCATTTCAGCAGATCTAAGTCTCTGTATATCCTTCTGTTTCAACGTCCATACTTCACTACCATACAAAGAGTCGGAAGAGACAGTGTTTTATACACTTCTAGTCTTGAATGTTTTTGGACTAACTGTGGCTTGAAGATAGAATTTATTAACCCTAAAATTCTTAAAAATTTAGATATTTTTGCATTTACATCCTTTTCTTCTTCATATTGCATCCTAGGCATGTAAAATTATTCATCTGCTCAAAATGTTATTTTCAAGTACAATTTTACTTCTTACAGGATCTACACCTTGAAACGCCATAATTTTCGTTTTCTCTGTAGATATCTTCAATCCATATTCTTCTGTAATTTTGTTAAGTTCATACAGACCTTTCTGCAGATTATATTCTGAATTTGCAATTATTATTTGGTCATCTGCAAAATAGGATGTATAATTTTGTATTTTCTGATATTCTTATTCCAAATGTATATTTCTTGTTCCAGCAACATATTACTTCGTTGATATAAATCGCAAAGAGCATTGGGGATAGAGGGCAGCCTTGTCTCATACCACGATTTATAAGTCCTTCTTCAGAAAATCTGTTATTTAATTTAATCTTTATGGTATTGTCTTTGTAAATATTTTGTATGTTCTGCAGAAGTAAATTTGGTATATTTCTATCTTCCAATATATTGAAGAGTTTTGATCTCTTGACTGTGTTGAATGCTTTTTCAAAATCTATGAAAGCAAAATGTGTTTCTAAGTTGAATCCTCCTCTTTTTTCAAGCAATAGTTTAACAAAAAAAGCTGAATCAATACAAGATCATCCTTTCTTAAACCCATTTTGACATTCCATAAGGAATTTTTCGCTGAAACTTTTAAATTTTCCATTTAAAATGTTTGCATAAATTTTGTAGCCTGTGTTTAACAAACTGATTCCCCTATAGTTGTCCATTTTTCTCCTGTCTCCTTTCTTGAACAGGGGTATAACAATGCTTGTCTTCCATTCTTCTGATATATCTGCAGTTTTGAATACATTATTAAAGAAGAATAACAGTCAAACATGGAACTGTTTGCCTGCATATTTGTACAATTCAGAATTCAAGCCATCTGTGCCAGTTGCCTTCACATTTTTCAATGTCTTTAAACTATTGTTTTTTCCAATGATATTATGGAACCTGCCTCATTATTATTTCGGAAAATTGTATCTTCAGAACTATTGTCAGTCCAAAGACTTTTATAATAATTGGAAATTTCTTCTTTTGTTAATCCGCAATTAATTTTGATAGATTCTTTAATATCTTTATTCAAATGTTTTAATATTTTGAAGGAATTTGGTCGGAGCTTATGCAAGTCTGATTCTAAATGTGAAAACAAAAACCATGTTTTACTATGTCTCTTTCTTATTTCCCTCTTAACAATAGCTCTACAGCGTTTGAATTCTTTTTCATTTTCTACTTTCTTTGTGTTCAAATATTTTTTATAAGCTGCATTTTTCTCTTCAATCAATTGTTTTATTAGATCATATTTAGAGTTCTATTTCTTCTTTGTTGTATATTTACTTTTCCTAAAGTTTCATTAGCTACATTTTGAATTATCATTTTATTGTTTTTCCATTTCTTTCTGGAGTTATAGCCATATATTGCTGAATTCTTCTCGAATATAACCATTTAATGCTGTCATCATAAAATAATTTTACCTTGTACTTTTGTTCTATGCTCTGTTGTTTCTTCTTTTTAACCATCATGGTGGAAATCTTAATTTTGCTTCTACTAGGTAATGATCTGAACCAATACCATATCCTCTGTAGGCTCTGATATCGAGAAACGATTTAAAAATCTTATTATTTGCAAAGAAATAATGAATGATTTATTTTTGAGTCCTGACGATGCCATGTATACTTATGTTTGTTTCAATGATTGTAAAAGGTATTCATTATTCGCAGTTCACTATATATAGCAAATTATGTTTTCTTGTCCCGTTCATATTGGTACATAAATCTGTAATTTGTTAGTTCCTCCTGCCGATCGCTTGAGGGCTCTGAAGTCTAGGCATCACAGTTTTACATCATGCTCGGCAATCTCTTTTAGTGGGTTATCGTTGGAAGTACACTAACATTGGGCGCAGAGATAACCCACTTCCAATGTTGCACCCAACGATAACCTACTAACTCACTGGTGGGTTATCGCTGGTTGTAACGACGTTAGGAAGAGATAAGCTAGTGTACTTTTTTAATAAACTTTTGGGAATTTGAATATTATTAATGTATTTCTTTAAAATATATTTGAGGATTTATTGCAAAGATTGGTCATTCAAATTTCACAGCGACGTGCTGCTATCTAGCGAAAGCTGTATAAACTTTTATACGGCTTCAATCAGGATACCCCACTTGGCAAGGTTAATGATCGATATGTCGTTCGATGGTGGGTTATCGCTGGTTCTAAAAACTCCGGCGCGTGCGCATTGTTGATCTATAGAACTTAGGTGAGGTAAACTGCTGTTTCTTCAAAAATGTTAGTAAATACTGAAGAAGGGCTTACAGTTTATAAGAATAAACAAGGATAAGGTAAAGTATTGTTCAGCCATGAAATTAACAGACCTGAGTAAAGCTCCTAGCAAAATAAAAAAGCAGAACATTCAATCCATCTTGAGAATATAGAGACAATAAAAAAAGGAGATAAAGTGAAATAAAAATGAATGAATAGTTCAGTGAGAGAAACTAAGTAATTACCAATGTTGGATAATAAACGTATGTTATGATGAAAAAGTTTTTATTAGCTTTTTCTACATATTTCTGAAGTGTCTTAAAACATAAATATGTACAGTAATATTGAAGTTTACATTTTGAAAATGCATAAATTAGGCTGAAAATGATGAACTAGGTAAGTGAAAATGTTTAGAAACTTGTTTATACTAACCAATATATTAAGTTGTCATAACAAACTTTGCAAGAAACAGCAATTGTGTATTCTTTAACTTTATTAACTATATTTTCAGAAAATATTCACAATGAGTTCCAAATTAACTATGGATCATGAAGGTTGCCATTCAAACAATTTAATAGAAATTGAACCACAAGTAAGTAATAGTAGGCCTACATGTTTTCAAAAAGTTATTGTCATGTTCAAAAACTTAAGATACATATAGTGTGATTTTAATCTTTCAGGGCATCAAACAGGAAAATAAATCAGAAGAAATAGAATTTGAAAATGTTGTTGTTAAACATGAGACATATCCCTATCATCATACATTTGCTTATGAGGAAATGAAGTCTGAGGTAATGCTTTTTTTTATTGATGATTAATGACTAAAATATAATTTAATTGAAATAGTGCAAATGTATACTTGCCTAGGCAGCATTAAAGTTTATTAATATTATTAACATCATCACCATCTTTAAATGGTTTGTAGATATGAGGGGCTGTTACAAATCCATGAGTCGTAATTCCCAGAATGCTGGCAGTATTGTCACTAAATTGTAGATATGTATTATCACTATAAAAATATATGGCTCAACTGCACTTCTACTAGCGCTTGATTATTCAGTTATATTGTTGTAAACTATAGCTCTTCTTCTGTATTTACTAACATTATTTAATATTTTAAACTTTTCAAACAATTTTTATAACACTTTTAGATAATTTTGAAGTATTTATTTAAATATGCAAATCACAATATTATGACACTGTTAGACAATATTGTGATGCTAACTGCTATTTTCTCCACAGAGTATATTACTTAGTCTATGATTTTTTTATCACTGTTTTGGGTTATCACTGGTTGGATGAACGTTAGGGAGTGATAAGTAAGTGTACACCCATTTTTAATAAACGTTTGGTAAATTTAATAATATATTTTTTTAACATAGATTTAGGGATTTATTGTAAATATTGGTCATTTAAATTTCATAGCGACGGATAGTAATCGAGGATGATAATTGATATGTGATTCGATTGTGGGTTATTGCTGGCTCTATAAAATCTGGAACATGCGCACTGTTGTTCTATAGGACTTCGAAAATATTTCACGCTAGTTTACGTGCAGTTTTTCCAAATATTTTCTTTCCCATGGTGCAAGAGAGGAGTGATAAAACCATATTTAAAACCTTACAAGATTCATAGTGAAGTATTTCACCTCATGTGCCCAAAGAACAATTACAAATGACTATAAAACCATTCAGTTGTTGAGACTGAAGTATGCAACAGTTTTCCTGCAGTTCTGAGTTTTGATATTCATTTTCCATCAACACTTTCTTGTATTAGAATACTTTCATTTACTTTTTCAAAAGAGCCATTGTGTGTGAATTTCAGTTAACACTTATTAATTGTGTAGTCACTTAAAGTGTCATTCCTAAATAATTTCTTCTTCATTCAGTTAATCCTGTTGGACTAGTGTTGTTACCGTAGTCACTTCTGGTACATGGGTTCAAGTAAGGCCATTGTGATGCTTTTTCTGAGGGAATAAAATTAGTCATATTTACTTTGGAATGGAAGAAAGTAAGGGTCTTTCATTGTAGATTAATGACACATAATTTAATCAGTGAATCCTCTCATGCAATTAATGCACCTCTGTTCTCTTCGCACCCAGCTAAGGATTATAACTATCTTTATTTTAGAAATTGAAGATCATTGTTAAATAAAATTATACCTTACTTTATATTTTCCATACTTCTCCATTGGAAATTGTATCATAAGATGTAATTTCAGAATATTTTGAAGCATGCAAACCCTGATTATTTTCATCTAATTGACCTGTTTTCATCTGTAATGTTAATAGTAATTTATTGAACAGGAGCTTCGATAAACTTCATTTCCATTAATAAATAAGGTGAGTCTGTTCATCTTACCTCATAAATTGTAGTATTCTTTTATGCAAACATAATGAAACATGTCCAAAACAACACAATAATTTATGAGGTAAGATGAACAAACTCATCTTATTTATTAGGAATGTGCGCAGGCGCGGAGCGCTAACTTCTTCTTGGCAAAACCAACGCTCTGCTGCTATTTTGCACTGGCTTTAGAGGATTTACTCATATGCTTTGTTACACTCATAGTAACATCCAGCTCATAACTATCAGTGCTATTTATAATTCTTTGCCCGGACTCATCAGAGGCAAAGATTGATTCATCTTCCCTATATAGATTCATAAACATATAATAATTCCTGAAACACACTGTAGTAATTTATGATTCGTAGTTAAACTCAGTATATTATTTTCAACCATGAAAGCTGGACGGAGAAAGGGGAGCTAAAATAATCTTGAAAAAACTCGTAAACAGGAATAATACAAGACAGCTGTAGCATAGCTAGCAAATATAATAATTACGTAGATATTCTTGTTTACTTAAAATAAGATTTAATGTTTCAATTGTTGAAGTTGAAAAATGAAAATATATTAAACATAGATAATACTTGATCATTCCAAAGTTAAAGAAAAACAATAATAATAACAAAAGTAACAATCTCTATACATTCAAACACCCATGCATACCTTTTTAGTCCTGCCTAGAGTACCCTACCCTACCCTGGCTTGCCGGACCAAACTCAAAACACGCAGCTCTCCTGGAACTCGCGCCCTTCAGACGTTGGCCAACTGTTCGAAAAAAATGTATGATCGAATGATACAGCTTACCACGTGTTTGACCTATTTGAGAGTTCCGAGGTAAAGGGGAAGTTGCGCACTACAAACAGAGCAAAGGGAGGGGTAGGAAGGAAAGTGGGAGTAGACACAAAGAGAAAGGAAATTGGCATAGTTCATCAATCTCACTGTAGAGGGAGGATAACAGCACAGATGTTACGTACTGAGAAAGCACTTTCGGTACAAGAAGAACCTCATAATGTTACTTCCTATTGTAATTTATTAAACCATTCTCATTCTTGCTATCAAAAAAACTTCGATGCTGTATCCAATTGTGCTATAGTCAGGCATTTGTGTAGGATTTCTATTGTTATTCATTGAAAAGTACACATTTAGATGATGATGAATGGAAATGTTACATAGATATGTGCAGCCAGACAGTTGTGATGTGAGATGATGTGGATAGAACATTACTACATCTTGTTTCTGGCATAATTCAGATTATAATAAATAGTACTGAAAACAGCCCACCATTTGTTGCTTTCAATTCTAAAATATCCATCTAGTGATTTTTTTTCTATCAACTAGTAATTTGCTGAGTGATAATTTAGTTCATCATGTGAGATAATTTAGATTTTACTGACTTTTTTGTCCTATGATCAGCAGTTTCATTTCCATCTAGTCTACCATGTACCTGGTATCCATTGTTTTGTAATGTTTTTATTAAGTGCTGTCAGTGATTTATTTTGGTCTCAATATCACATGATATGGAGGAGATGTACTTTAAGATATCTTGTATAACAATTGATAAGTCAATAAGTTTAACTTCATTTCAACTATCTTTTATTCTATACACAAGTTGGGTGAGTGAAATATCTGTGGTGAGTACTTGTCCATGAAAGTGTATTTAGTTACTTCTGTGAAATCATACATGTTGAAAAGTTTACGATATATCCCATCTCTAGCATTTTTTTTCTTTTTTGAGTAATATTCAATCAGTATAGACATACAATTACTCTTTATCTGGGTATCATGTACATTTTGTATCTAATGCTGCTAACTTCAATTTTCTGCGAGCAAACATTCAGACTTTTTTATATATGCTTTTAAATCTGTATGAAATTGTATAGTAATCTAGGGGAATAACAGGAAAATGAAGTTATTCAGCATCGACTCTATCAAGTTCCTTTGGTCTTAGTAGTTTCATAACTTGAAAATATCCATTTTTGGTTTTGGTGTTCTTGTATGCTGATAGATATCATGTGTTAGTTTTATCAGTTACCCGTATTTTGTTATTGCTATCCTTTTAATTTTTCTATGTAATTTACCTAAGATTGTACAGTTATTACTGAAATTTCAAGTTCTGTATCACTGATCCTGTTGCTTTAGACTGCTCTTCTATTTGGATGAAGAGTGGCATTTTCTACATCAGTTGTCAATTTAATTGAATGGATTTTCAAATTGCCATCCACATCCCTTTGCTGTTACAGTATTGTTATTTTCTTTTCTCAAGCATTTACCTGCTATGATTTACAATATTTTAAATATTTTACACTTAAAACATATTTTGTATAGTACTCTGAATCATCAGTACAAAAATAATCATTTCATACAATTTGTTTGTAGAGTTCATACATGAGTAGATCTTATTTCTGCAAACAATTGATTACTCGTAACAGCAGTATGAAAAGAAAATCATAAGAAAAGAGATGGTATAGTCTGCAGTGGAAGTATTCTACCATATCATCTAATCCCATTATCTTAAATGCAAATAAGATCCTATTACATGTAATTTTACATTACTTTGAAATATGTCAATTATTTTGACTAAACCCATAATATGAACATTTATTTATTTGTTTATCAACTCAAAAATAAATAGTTATGCTTGGCTGGTTGAAGCATAATTAATTTAAATATCAATCAGTGAGCAATTCATGCACTTGAATTATGATTTGGTATTTATTTACATAACAATACTTTTTTTTTAATTTTAAAAATACAATAGGAAGTAACATTAAGCGGCAGTGGCATGCATTCAACACCAGCTACCCTAGCACTGCTGGGGTAATAAGTATATTTATATTTTTCAATTTAAAAAATATATATTGCCATAAAAATTGAAAATTCCCGCCGTGCCAGCAGACATGTATCGCATTCGGTTTGACGGGGCCATCTACGCATTCACATTATCTCCATAGAGAAACACATAGGGTGTTTCCTCTATGTTATCCCCACCAACACCAGCTATTGCGCTACAGATGAATCCGTGCAAGCGAATTACATCACTGCCTGCTACGTCCAGCGATAATCCAATAGACAAAGCTTGTGTCTTATTCCATTGTTCCATTGAATTGTTACTGAATACTAGCTAGCTGTATCCAGTTGGCGTCACAACTCGAATAAGAATACTTTTGATAAAAAAAAGTGATTGGCTGATTTGGGAAGCGCCAATTCCTCAATAATAGGATGTTTCGAAATAACGTATCTTAATTTATAATATTTAATTTATGCTAGTTACATTTTTACAAAATACAAAAAATTAATGAATAATGTGGTACGTTTTGTCAGCTGTAGCAACCTGTTTAATTAAAAAGCTTTTATTTATATTGTAAACTGAATAACAACGATTGGATTATTACGAACGTGTATATATTATTTGTGGAAAGCAACAGTTGAATTTAATATCGACAACGAGTTCGTTCAAATGCATTTTTACGAGTTGCTGATGAATGTGGTTTGTCAATTTAGTAAAAATGAATGTAAGTGACTGTATAATTTTACAAACTAGACCCATTTTCCTTTAACAAGAAAAATGACATCATACAACAAGGTAGGCCAACTCCAGATTTACCGGATCTAAAGAAAAAATACAAGGCAATTTAGTATTATACCATTTGCAAACCGAATAATTCGGAATGAAAGTTTTTATAAATTATAAGTCACATTTTCTCGTCATACAGCTGGGATGATTGCTCTGACCACAGCACGCCACTGTTAAGAGGTTATATCAGTGGCGTGTGGTGGTCACAGCAATTACCCCAGCTGCAATATGAAAATGCCAATGCCGGCGGTAGCTTTATTAGCCGAAAGGTTTACCCATACCGGACAGGCCGAAGGCAACTAATCAGACAAAAAAAAAGTAACTTGGTCGAAAGAGTGACAATCTTTCCGCAGTTAAAATAGTCCCCTGTTCGGTTCTCAGGACTGGGTCTACTAATTCAGTTTATAAATAATATGAAATGTGTTTCTATAAATCTACCGTAATAGTACAGTACATAAAAATGAACATTTTAGAATTCATACTTGTGCATAAACAATTCAGTTGTATTCAAGTGATACATACTTAAAATGTGAAGCTGATATCTAACAGATTGAATACCGGTACTTACTTGTTGAATTAAGTTATTTTATTTTATTTTTTTGTTAAAAGGTCTGCACAAAAAATCTTGTGTAGGCCTTATAACACAAGTTACAGTCACCCACATTCATTTTCAAAATACTTGGCAAATCACATTTATCATAAGTTTATACCACGAGTGATTTCCAAATGATCGATAAATTCACGAAGTGACGAGTGAATTTATTTTGAGAATTTGGAAATAAAGAGTGGCATTTGTTAGCACTATTTAACAAATAAAATTAAGCTGTTTACTCACAAATCATTATTTAAATATAGTTATTTTAAAATATTTATATATTTAATGTAAACGGAAATGTTTGAAAACAAATGAGAAATGTTTGTTATGCTTTATTAGTTCATCACTGCAACCAGGTCGTATTATTTATTGCCAGAGTTTCGCAATATTGTAAGAATGATTTTGGTAAATGTAGTTCCCGTGAAGCACAACGAACCGATTTTTGAGGTTTGAGTTGAAATGCAAGTTACACATTGTCGATAATTTCTTGGGTCACACCTGGTCGTCCACTCCGTGGCTAGTCCATTACACTGCCAATCGCTAGAAATTTCTCGGCCCATCTAATTATGGATGATTTGGACGGAGGATCTTGCATATTGCCGGCGGAAATTTCGCTGAACAGTTACTGGTGATTTATCAGACTCAGCATACCACCACATACACTGGGTCTTTTCCTGTGGTGTCGTCATTGTTGTTTAAATTACAATCTGCAACAAATGTAAACAAAGCTTTGAGAGATGTAATATATGTTGCAAAAAACCGCATGTCTCTATCTCAAATAGTTTACGAGCCAAGTTACATTGTTGGTAGCAGAACTTCGTGGACAACCTGTATATAAATATGCTTACAAGTTAACTGTGTTTTTAATGACTCATATTTAGTACACCTCTCTGGCTGGGAGATAAACTAGAAGTGTCAATTTCCTAGTTCGTTGTTTAATAGGTGAATATTCTTCACATTTCAGTTACTCTGTCTATATTTGTTACATTTTATTTAACAATGGTACATGTTGGAATTATAAAGTGATCTCCTAGCAAAGCATGTATCTTAAGTGTGATCAGTAGAATTCTTTCGGACTTATTGTCTAGAGTTGTTGAGAATTAAAACTCCTTAAGGAGGGCAGACGCAACTCTCTGGCAATAGCGGTCTGGATGTGTTTAAGGTCTCACGCCGACAACCGCAACAAGCCTGGAAGACTTTCTATTGAGCCAATGCTACGAACTATGGCCATGAAAGCCTTATAAAAAATATTTTCTTAATTATTTTTTTAACTGCGTTTTACTTTCCTTTTCCTATTGTTTTTTTCGACTCTCTTTTCATGTTGCTTTCTTTAATAGACTATTCACTAACTCTCCTCGTTATCCAAATCTCTCATGTGACTTCAATTCTTGACACGTTTCTATTAGGTTATTTCACAAGTTGCATACTCTTAGAATGGCTGTGAAATCATAGTGTGTTATGAATGAGGCACTTTTGAGGAGATAATTTTGATTATCCATGTCTGGTTTGTCAATTTTGGACCATTGTTGTTTCTTGGAACCAAACTCAGTAACCAGAATAACATAATATTAGCCATTTCAGTAACCATTATAGCAAAAGAATTAAATTTAGTTATCAAAGTTTTGTGGCTGATAATTTTAAATCTTTTCTGAGAATACTTGATCTGAACATATAATTAATATCTAGACGACAGTTCTATCGACACTTATGAATAATTTTTATTTTGGGCATCATTTTGAAATTTCTGAGCAATTCTTTTTTTACCCTCTTTTTTTTTTCTTGCTTGTTTTCTTTCATTTAACTGTTTTTCCTTAACCCTCCTGAAATCAAACCTTGGTTGCCAAAGTATCTACCGAACAGTTATCATTCAGTTGGTAAGGATTCTTTTCAGTACATGAACTTCATGTAAATAGCTATAATTCTTCTTTCATCATTTCTTTTTAAAATCCAGATATATATCCTTTAGCAGAGAACATGTATTGCCTATATGTCTTTTATAAAATATGTGAATATGTTGTCATAGAAAAGTGGGTTGTATTACACTATTAATTATTCAAAATAGTTTATTAAATATTGTGATCTTATCATAATCATGTTATTCTGTCAAAATGATAATCAGAAACCAAGATAATTGTTTTACTCACTCTGTAATTTAGGGGCTTAGAGGTAAACTGGTATAAGTGAAATTCAGATGATCACTACATATTCAATTTTGAAGTTAAGAACTGTATTAAAAATCTTGTACTTTTTTTTTAATTTATACATTATATGAGTAGTTACTCTACTGTATTAGACTTGTTATTTTACTTAAAATACTTTGCAAAAAATTGTATAAGGAAAACAAAGTGACTGGTAATACAGTTTTATTACCGTGCTATTTCATAGTTTACAATAATTTTCTCATCATACAAATATTATTCATCAACATCTATGTTATTAATAATAATTATTTATCTCATTTGAGTAATCATATTTTTTATTATCAGGGATATGTTAAGAATGCGGGGATGTTTTCATAATGTGATGAGAGATTGTAGAAGTCTAGGATAAATGATTACACACTCATTCAGATCCGTGATAGCAATAAAATAGTCTTATTGTCTAATTTTGTATTATTCTTCATATAAATAATGCATATACACAGGTGCCTTATGTTTTATTGTTTGTGATTCTATAGTTTGTTTAATTTTGAAAAGTACATTATTAGCCTAATGAAAATCTTCCTCATCACTTTTAATAAGTAACTTTCTATTTGATCACATACTACTACAAGCACACATTTTTGGAGTATTTTTTTATTTAATTTATTTGAACATGTATCATGAATCAAATCAGTAATCTGTATGTCAGTTAGGCATGTCAGTGATTTGCTGATTGAAAGTATTTCAAGGGAAACAGGATAAATGTCAATGCTTCATCAATATTTTGTACTTATAGCACATGGTTATGGGAACTTATTTTTGCACAGGAATCCATTTAATGTATCTCAGTTTGTTCAAATCCATTTTGATCGTCCATGTTCAATCCTTCATTAAGAAATCTATTCGATTCTTTGAAGCAACATTTTTTTTGGGTCGTCTCTTCTTTTTTCCGCTAGCTCTTCTGTTTAAAGCGGCTAAGTCGAGTCCGTTAGGAAGCTAGGAGGAAGAAATTATGAAATCGTTCCCCTGGGTTATTGCTGGTTCCTCTTTGTGATTCTTAGCTGTGCGCGATCTAACAAAGTAATTTAAACTATTAACATGTGCATATAGTTAAAAAAAAACAAATATTTATAAAGTGCGTGATTATTTAATAATGATCATGACATAATAGTAATAATATAATGCTAGGTTGGGAAGTGGTTTTTACAGAAGCGAGAAAATGATTAAAACCGAGCGATGGAAAGGTTTTTAATTTCCGAGATTCTGTAAAGCACTTCATAAACGTGCTTTGTACATTATTTTTTGCTCATTGGTGTTTTCAAAATAATAATTAATAGTAAAATAATAACATATTTGTTGGAAATATTTACGTTCATTATATACAACTGACTAACGTCAACAGTCTGGCCAATCTTTATACGGTAAATGCCAAAAATAATTTAGTTGAGACTACAACAGGCCGTGACACACCAATCGAGGATAAAATGGCGGCTAGTATGAATTTTATTGTTTTATATTGTTTCAAATAAAGTTCAGTTGATTTAAAATGCAGTGATTTGTTTCAAATAATGTACATTAACACTACCTTTTGGATATATTTTTGTATATACATTGTACAGCCTTTGAAATGATTGATGGCGCACAGATAATGTTCAAGTCACAGAACGAAGCCACTGTGCATTATCAGAGTTTAGCTATTTGGTTCACAAGCATACAACTATTTGAAAAACTAAATCCATTCTATTTCGTGATGTATCATGCAATGGAAAACAATTTCGTGTAAATAAGTAGTGCGGTAAATACTGAAAATAAAACAAAGCAAAAGAAAGAATATTAATTGAAATAAGGAAGAGAGAGAGAGAGAGAGAGAAAGAAAGAAAAGAAAAGCATGACAGCAGGATTGAACACGCGACCTAATGCACGGGAAACCGAAGCTTCCTCCACTAGACCACAACCACGTCTCTAGAAACTGTATGTATGAAGCGATGCAGTACTTCAGGACTTACTTGTATAATGAAATTAGATATTAACTTACTTTGGATTAATCATATGCATTTTGTAATAGTAATGGAAATAAATCATTTTATTATGCCATGTATTTTGTTAACAGAGTAATGAGACGTTACAATCGTTGTTCATTATATATATATGTGTGTGTGGTGTGTGTGTGTGTGCTGTTTCTTTTATTTATTTCCATATATTCCATTCCATAGTAATTCTGCCTGAGGGCAGGTCTTTCTCTGCAATCATAGTATTTTCATGCTATGCTTTGCAGCTTTACTAGGGAACTGTAGATGTTGTAGCTTCCTGTTTCTTTCCACACCGGTGAAGAATGATAATGATAAAGATGATGATGTTGGTCGGACGATTTTCGGGGACCGTTGGGGCCTAAGCTCCCTGACATTTATCTTACGGGTGAGGAAAACCCCCTAAAAAATCTCACCCAGGAGCTTGTCCCGACAGGAATATTTCCATATTTATATATATATATACACAAATTTGTTTATATAACGAAGCCTGGTAACATGTAGGCATTATGAAAATTAACAACATTATTTAATAATAATAAATAAAAAACCTACCTGACAGGAATCGAACGTGGGCCCGCGTCGTCAGAAAAATGGCATCTTACCGACTGCTCCACTTAAGCGAACGATACGAATGCTGCATGAAGAGAGATTACGCCGTCCGCTTTATGCTCAAACGAGTCAGAACATGTAACAACGTACTGGTGTGAATCGCTCTTCAAAACTCTTAACTTTCCATCATCAAGACTTGCGCCATCATTTTTTTTTTTCAAAGGCTGTACATAGTATACATAAAGGGCAGTGGTTTTACTTCCCGCACTAGATAGATATTTTTAATATTGCAGTATAGTTATTTATAGGTTGGCAACCCCAAAATTTAGGAAATTGAACTTTCGATCATGGTCGCCATTGCTGTAAATACGGCAGAATGCACTATCGTGCAAAAATGTATTTTATTTACCGTTAATGAAATAATTTATGAATTAAAAACCATCCCACCCAAAATATATAATTTGTTAGATCATAGAATATACCTACATATATACATTCAACAGGTTTTAAACGTATATAACATCTTTCTGTGCCCAATATTAAAAAAAAAAAAGATGAAGATAAAGTAGAGTATCATAGGAAGGGAGCCATAGCTAAAATTGAAGTTCGCAAAAAACATAGACAAAGCTGGGAACAATTTGTCTCATTTTTGGAAAATGATATCACTAGGCCTTAACCAAAAATATATAAAGTTTTAAAAAATTTAAATAATGATTCAAGAGAAAATGCACATTTAAATTGTATATCTAAAGAATCTTGGCTTACCTACTTTCATCATTTATGGACACAAAGGATGATTTATTACAAATACCAATCTCTAATAACACTGCTTTGGAACAAATTTCTATAGATGAATTAACTGATGTTGTTAAATCATTAAAAAGTAACAAAGCTCCCGGAGAAGACCACATTAATCAAGAATTATTTAAATTTTCAACTAAAAATTTTTTAGACAGATTTCTTATTCTCCTTAATATGATATGGGAAGGACAAGAACCACCACAAAGCTGGAACAAATCCATTGTAATATCAATCTTCAAAAAAGGAAGTCGCCAAATCAAAGATAACTATCGTGGAATTAGCTTGTTGAACTCTGGATATAAAATTTATGCTAATATAGTTGAGAATAAATTGAGAAAAATTTATGAAAATATAATTGGAGAAGAGCAGAATGGATTCAGAAAGGGTAGATCTTGTACAGATGGATTCTTTACTCTAAAACTACTATTAGAAAAGCACAAGGAATTCAATATAGAAACTCATATCGCCTTCGTTGACTTCATAAAGGCTTTTGACAAAGTAGACAGAAATATATTACTACAAATTTTAGCTGATGATAACGTTCCACAACAATATATTACTAATATCTTCAACATCTATAAAGATAATGAAATCTCTGTTAAACAAGATGGCAAATTATCTTCTTGGGAAAAGATCAACACTGGAGTAAGACAGGGATGTGGACTTTCACCGGTGCTTTTCATTATATACATGAATAAATTAATAAATGAATGGAGGAAAACACAACGAGGATATATGCCCATCAATAGGAACCTCAAACTCGATGCTATTCTTTTTGCAGACGATTTAGCTCTTCTGGCACTTTCCGAAAATTATTTGCAATGATCAATTTATAATTTACAAAAAATAGGTGCCAAATTTAATATGGAAATATCAATTAACAAAACTAAAATTATGGCATTTCATGGGAAGGACCCCATACAAAGTAAAATCTGTCTCCAGAATAAAATTTTAGAGAGATCTAATCAATTTAAATATCTTGGATATTATCTCTCTATCTGGGATGAAAAGGATATCCCTGAAAAAGTTACTAGTTATAATAAAAGTTTAGGAATTATTAATCAAGTTATGAAACCATCCCTTGTACAAAAAAACACCAGATTACGTTTATATAACACTTTGGCTAGACCAGTGTTGACCTATGGTAGTGAAGCATGGACACTAAAAAAACAACATGAAAGCAGAATAACGGCTTGTGAAATGAGATTCATGCGCAGAACGGCGGGTTACACCAGATGGGATCGGAAAAGGAACACCGATATCTTAAAAGAATTGAAGACTACGCCAATTTTGGAATATATTAAACAGTACCAACTAAATTGGAAACACCATCTTGAAAGAATGAGTTCAAATCGGATCCCCAAAGCTGTTTATAATTATATACCAAGAGGACGAAGATCACTGGGCCGTCCTATGAAACGCTGGAGGGAAAATTTTCTATAGGATCGTAACAGGCCATGGCCTAATACTTGGAAGGAAGAAGAAGAAGATATTAAGTTAGATAATATTCCTTCATTCGTCTCTATCCTAGTCACCATCCTGCAGTCCCCCGTCCTTCATCAAATTCGTAATTCCCTCTATCCTTGTCTTCGTAGGTATCTCCCATTTGAAACCCTCTCCGAACTTCTAACTGGCAATCCATCTTCTTTCGTCCTCTTCATCTTTCCAACTATTGTAATTGTTTATTTCCCACAAATTACATAATTGTTTTGTTAAATAGTTGAATGCAGGCTTTCACGGCCGGTAATCATAATGTTGAGTGATTCCGGGTTCTGTGGCCGTGGTCCATAGTTGGTGTTGATACCAGACGTTTCGCCCTCAACTGCGGAGGGCATCTTCAGTGGCGAGTGCTTCTAGGCGTGTTTCCTGGTCGGAAGCTCTACTTAGAGTGAACGCTGCGGGCGTTGTATTGATACTAGTGGTGGGAGCAGGGTGAGCGGGCGGTGGCTCTTGCTGATTGGCTAATGGTCGTCTCCTTGTTGTCCCTAGTGTTGATGCATTTATTTTCTAGTGTACGGTACCAGGCCTTAGACAGTTTAATACCTGCCTCTTTTATGTTAATTATTTTCCTTATGATTGTGTATGTCTATAGCCTCTCGATATAATCTAGGGAAATAGTAGGAAGTTGTGGCTAAAACTTGTGTATCATCGAATAGAATCTGGTGTCCATTCATAATGGCATGTTCTGCTACAGCCGATTTATCCATTTCTCCTTGGATAAATCGGCTGTAGCAGAACATGCCATTATGAATGGACACCAGATTCTATTCGATGATACACAAGTTTTAGCCACAACTTCCTACTATTTCCCTAGATTATATCGAGAGGCTATAGAAATACACAAGCATAAGGAAAATATTAACAGAAAAGAGGAAGGTATTAAACTGTCTAAGGCCTGGTACCGTACACTAGAAAATAAATGCATCAACACTAGGGACAACAAGGAGACGACCATTAGCCAATCAGCAAGAGCCACGCCCGCTCACCCTGCTCCCACCACTAGTATCAATACAACGCCCGCAGCGTTCACTCTAAGTAGAGCTTCCGACCAGGAAACACGCCTAGAAGCACTCGCCACTGAAGATGCCCTCCGCAGTTGAGGGCGAAACGTCTGGTATCAACACCAACTATGGACCACGGCCACAGAACCCGGAATCACTCAACATTATGTTTTGTTAAAGTTCATGATTTCTCGGATAAATCTGTTTTTCAAAGTGTCTAATCTAGAGTATTGTGCAAATTTTCTTAAAAAATCAATTTCTGTACATTGTAATTTTGACTTTAAATAGTACAAGTTTCTTAAACTTCTTGCAATTTTTTTATTCAGTGCCTCAGATTGTCATTTTGACATTTCTGGTCTTCTCTTCTGGCATTGGCTTAATTGTGTAATCCTCTTATTAGGTTGGGGGCCTGTAAGGCAGGGTTACAGCTGCCCCAATATGATGGATAATGATGATGGTAGTTGTGCGCAGGAGAGTCCTTAATCTAAGACGAATGTGAATGATGGTGATTATGATAGCCACATGATGTTTGGGGACCGTTTGGGCCTTAAATTTTCCTGACATTTGTCTTACAAGTGAGGAAAAACCCCGTATAAACCTCAGTCAGGAAACTTGCCTTGACCGGGGATCAAACCCGGGCCCGTTGCATGACAAGGCAACACGCTACCTCGAGACCGCAGCGGTGAATTTTGTTTTGTTTAAATATCTGTTTATCTCACGAAGTTCCATTCAACATTGCTATTGCAGATCGACCTTTAAACTATTCTTTTTTTTTTTTTTTTTTTTCCATCTTCATTTATTTAAACTCCCAAAAATTTAATTTCGGTTGCACATATTAATGATATCTTTAGAATTCCTCTAATACCAAGTTTTCTCCACTATCACCAATTACCATACATTGAGTTTTATTTACATTAATTTTAATCCCCACTTTTCATATTCTTTCATTTATTTCCTATTATGTATGTATTTAAAAATGTAATATTGAAGTGTTACCTCTCTAAAATTGCGAGCCAAATCTGGTATTATAAATTTACTTCTGTTCATTTATTCTTAATGAGATATTTATGAATAAAAAATTTTTCCCACCTGCAGGTCACCATAAAGCACAGTTCTGTTAAATAAATAAATAAATAATACAATCTACAGCAATGTAAAACCGTGGTAAAATGTTTACCACTCCGAAATTGCAAGTCAAATCTGGTATATTAAATTTATTTTAATTTTTTCGTAGCACATAATTTGTGAATAAAAATATTGTGACCTGCATTCCACCCTAAAACATATTATTTTGTTAATAAATGTTGTTATGAAAGATTTATTAAACACACTGTGTACATTAGGATACAATTATTCAAAGTTATTATCACCTGCGTAGAATTTTAGAGGCTTTCTTCTTGCTGTGCAGTCAATTACGTGGTATTGTTCATATTTTTGGTCACATAGCTTGCAGAGGCACTGGTTTGATGCGAGGTGGAACCCTTTTTGGGTACATATTCTGTAATGGAATCCATGTGTGGCGGTCCTCGCGAACACGTATCTCAGGGAGAAGTTCGGTTCCTTCCATTCTTCAGTATTCATCGCTAGGGTCAGGAAGAATCCGCAGTCTATATCCTCTGCTTTTTTCTGATCTCTCTCTTATTCTCTTATGTGTGCTTTGTAAGGCTGGGGTGTGTGGCAGGTTGTATTTTGACACTATTTCTCTGATGAAGTCTTTTGTTTAGGTGGTATATGAGTCGGGAGCTCGTTGATCTCCAAACCCTAAGTACTCGCTTGAGGTAGGTAACTTTGACCATTTCTAATCTTTTCGGATTTGCTATATTTAACCGAGTCCAGAATGTGGTGATTGCATAGCACGCTACTGGGGCTATCTTGGTGTGAAATAGTCATATAGCTATTTCGACTGACAACTTTTCGACATTTCGAATGTCAAAAGTAGCCTTTATTTCTGCATTGCATCTATCCTGGATGTGCTTGGTGAATGATTTTCCTGTGACTTGCAACGTTTGACCGAGATACTTATAGCAGTTGGTTAGTTCTAGTTGGGTATTTCCATTCTTGAATTTGTCATCCCTGTTTACGTTTGTTTCCTCCTCGTCTAAATTTCATAACCTTAGTTTTGCTTGTGTTAACTTCTAGTACGTTCCTGTGCGCCCAGTTGTGTAATTTATCCAGGATAGTCTGATGAGCTACTTTATTTCTGGATAGGATGACTGTATCAATGGATGAAGAAAACTGTAATGTGGTAATAAGCAAACTAAATAAAAGTATAAAAAATGAGCATATATTATACAGACTTCAAATTTAAATTTTCAGCTGTAAAGATAATCTGAAAAAGCATAATATGTTTAAAACTCATTCTGCAGAGAGCAAGATCATTACATGTGTCTTTTGTGGTTTTTTAACCAACCATAAAGATAATTTTGAAAAACATAGGCTTAAGAATATTGCCTTAGAATAAGCAAATAATGTTTCTTTCACACTAACTGTGATTTTCAATGTGCCACATACAATGAACTTCTGTCTCATTATGCAAACCATAATTTTGATATTAAATCAGAGAACCACAGGTTTTTGAATAAATAAAGCCTTTTTTAGTGGAAAAAATCAGGAAAGCCGTTGTTTTAATACATATATAGCAATGAAGAAGAACTAACACCTAGTATTGAATGCACTTATTTAGGAACAAAATTAGACCATTCAGGCGATAACACAGTGGAAATTAAAAATAGAATCGCACAAACAAAACAAGCAATAAATGCTTTAAACTCTGTTTGGTGGAGCAAAATATTACAAAAAATAGAAAATTACAAATATATCAACCATAATTCAGAGCATTTTAACATATGGTGCTGAAGTCTGGCAAATTCCTACCAGGGAAATGAAAAGAATTTTAAGTACAGAAATGGATGTTTTAAAAAGATCAGCTGGAAAATCTAGAATGGATAGAATATGAAATAAACAAATAAGGGAAATTATGGATGTACAAGAGGAGCTGGATATGATAGACATTATAGAAAAGAAAAGTTTACAGTGGTATGGCCATGTCAAAAGAATGCCATAGCAAAGATTGCCAAAAATTGTTATGGAATGGATCCCAATGGAAAGGAGGAAGAGAGGAAGACTGAAGAAAACTTGGATAGAAGGGGTACAAGCAGCTATGAATATCAGAGGAATGGAGGAAGATCAATGGATGGACAGAGAGGGATGGCATTTGGTTTTCGGAAGATGGCGGCAGCTGCCATGATACCGGATGATGGTGACGATATGTGTGTATATATATATATACACCACAACAACAGCTAGTAATAGTAAAAAGAGGAGACATTTTCTATTTTCATCATAACGGTATTTTAGAAAGCAAGGGGAAAGGGCAAAAGGAATTTGAAGATCGAAAGATCAAAAAAGATTGGAAGAATTTTCCCATCATGTATGACTGTTTCTACTTTTGAAAATGGAAAAAGTTTCAATTGAGTATATTGATACTCCTTTAGGTCATGAATTTGAATTGTGCCACTTGAAATTGACAACACAGGAATAACTATTATAGCAAGTAAGATATCATGGGAATATGTTTTGAAAACATTTTAGGTGAAGTACGGTAAGGAATTCTGTGAATGTTGAAATGGTACTTAATGACAAGAAAGGATCTAAACAACATCAAAGACGTGTTAACTTGAATTGTTTTCAAGGTATTGGATTATAATATCAGTAGTATCCATTCATTTGTAAACTAAAACGGTAGTGAAATATTCTGCAAGCTCAAGGTCAATTACATAAAGACATATCCCGAATTTTGAAAAATTATAATTTTTTTGTTTAATTATCGTGAATGAGAGGTCAGAAGTAAGTTTTTTTACAAATTTGGTAATAACTGCATATGTTTGGACAGAAATGGAGTAAACTTTTACGCATCTGAACTTACAACCTTGTTGGTACTGGATGAATTACATCAAGGATTTGCATGTGCTTTTGTATGGTCTGATAAAACAAATGAACAATTTCTGTCTATATATTTCAGCAAAATTAAACATAAGTATTCAGATATGGCCAAAGAATTTTATATTGCATGGATGAAAATAATGGATGCTGCAGATTATTTTATACTTTGCATGTTAATGATTGGAGAAAAGTGTAAATAAAGAGATTTACAAGAGGCTCAGCCCGTGCTTACAAGATGTGATGGCTTGTCATTTCAAATCATGTAGACAACTTTGTAACATATATGAATTCAAATTCAGAACTGCATGAACATTGTAAATACTTTCAAGCAACATATTCTAAAAATGTGCACAGTTGGGCGAACTGCTACAGATTGCACTTGGGATTACACTAACATGTACCTGGAGAGAATGCACAGAACTGTCAAATATATCTATTTACAAGGAAGAAAAACAAGTGACTTGATACATGTTTTTTCTCTCATGGATTTTGTAAGGAATATATATTTTGACAGATTAATTTCAATGAACAAGGACAAATTAACAACATTTATTGTAGAAATAAGGAAGTATAAACCTGGAATCTTAATACTATGTACTAATATAATGTTCGATGAAGAGGAGAAGAAATTGTTAGGGAAAGCAAGTGATGGAGGAAAAAATTACACTATCCAGGAAAATAATCCAGACAATTTATGTCAGGTGACATACAGTGATTGATAAATTTGATTCATAAATATATTTGTATCTGCTCAGATTCTTCTATCAAGTGGAATGTATGCAAACATGTTCATGCTCTGGAACACACACTTCAGAATCAGTCCACCCAATTTGAAAAATGAAATCTTTCATAGGCCAAGCTAATGAATTAACTATTTCTGAAGATACCGGTAATAAAACAATTGAAACAATATCATTTTGGAATCTCTAGGAAAAAGTAGAACTCAACATTTTCTGAAGAAGTCAGCTTTCTTGAGTTAAAATGAACATTTCTAGATGATTATCAAGATATTACTTCTAACTTTCAAAAATCGTCTAAAAATTAATATTATTGTTTTGGTAGCTACCTGCAAATACAACATTTTGAACTATTGTGTTTATTGTATAATGTATATTTTACTTCATACATGGACATAAAATTAAGAGATATCAATTCAGAAGAAAACAGTTTTTCAAGAGAAGGAATGGAGTAACACGAGGTTCGTTCTTAACAAAGCTATGCTAATATCAATTCTTTTAATAAGTTGAACAATGCTGAATACTATAGGGTTAATAAAGTGCAGACAATATAAAATATACATTCTTTTAATAAGATGAAAAATGGTGAGTACTGTTAACATACAATTTCATGTATATCATGCATCATGTCTTAATTATCTATATTGGGTTTTCTGTATGGTTAATAAAGTGCAGACAATATAAAATGTACACCTGAAACAAATGTATAGAAATAGTTCTAACTTTCCACGCCAGATAGCATGCTATTAAAAATCCTCCTCATAGAGGAGAACTCGACCTAGTCACTTGTCTCTTTTTCTCTTCTTATAGTAGACCTCCATTTATTGTGCACAGAAACCTGAAGTTCTTGTTTTTATAGGGACTTATCTTTTTAGGGACTCCAAAATCATGAATGAATATTCTGACTCAAAGTATTTGAGGTCTGTCCTCTTCAATAGGATGAATTTCTTAATATAATATCAAATATTTCACAGTATTTTTGTTTTTATTTTGCCCGCTGCAGTAGTCATAGCTACTAGGTGAATCAATGAGGATTTTAATCAACATCATGATTGAAACATTTGTGATAATATCTGTTGCACAGCGTGTAAAATCACAAAAAAGGAGATAGAAAGCACATACCAGAGTTTAAAGTATGTCTGTCATTTGATATATCTATAGTTCTGAAGTTATATTGACTATTCCTTGGGTCCTGTCACAGTTAGGTCCGGGTGGCGTGTGACATGCAAATTTCGTGACAGATTAAAGTTCATTAATGAAGTAGAATGGAATATTTTTTTTTTTCTCTCTCTTTCTGAGCAATACATTTTAGTCATTCTGACGGTATTTGAGTCTTTCAAATTTGTCATGTTACATTAACTTAATTTTGAAGCTAATTTTAAGAGTAATAGTGAACCCCAACCAGTTTAAGTAGGAGCCGCCATTGTTCAACCCATACATAAATGCAATAACTAAACTTATTATAATCTAGTTATAAAAAGAAAATTTAAAACAATACAAGACATTGAAAACACATATAACACACATCTTTAGATGTCACAATATATGCATAGTATTAGCTGACACAGAAAACTACTTATATACTTCATTATATAATTTGAAGTAACAACTAAAACTAGTTCATGAAATAACTATTCAAAATCTAAAATAATAATATTTTTTTGTGGAAAATTCATAGTGTCATGTAATATTTTAATAGAAAATAAAATTAAGGGATTCAGGGCCGGTTTCACCAACACAGGTAATCGTGTTACCGGTGAATTAAACGGCGCGTTTCCCAGTTTCACTACAATTTGCGTTTCACCAACAACAGTAACTTTTGACCGGGAGTTATTTCGTCGTATTTCGTTAGTAAACAGTACCGCACGATTTTGGTCGGTAGAATCGAAGGGTGATTATAACGGAGGGTGATTTCTATATCAACATGGCGCGTGAAAGACTAGAAAATTTAATCTTCGAACGTGAAGAGGAGTATGATCCATATTTTGAAGATGAATTGGACAGAAGGCGCCCTAGATGGATTAAAGAACGTTCTGAATACTTTGAAAATTACGACGACCTGGATTTTGTGACTCATTTTAGACTGTCGAAACCATCTGCTCTATCAGTACTTGATATGATAGAGAATCAACTAGAATTTCCAACAGACAGGTAAGTTTAATGTAATATTGAAATTGTCTCCGTGTATGTATAATTCCACTTCATGCAGTGGAAAACGAAGTATACCATAGGTTCATAAATGTCACAATATTTTAATGTAGTAAGCAAATTGGTATAAAATGATGAATGTTTAGGAAGTGTGTTATAACCTATGATTTTTTAACACCATATTTAACTATATACAATTTTATTCACATATTTAAAAGGCATTTTGGATATTCTGAATACATGATGTGAGAACTACTTTGAAAATTCTTGGGATATTAACATCCATTTCAAATAGACAGGAACGTTTAATTTATTATTGAAATTAGCTTTATCCGTGTATAATACAACCACTGTACACAATTAAATATGATACAGACCCCTAATTTATATATACACACGTACCAAGGCCCTACATACACATTTTAAATGAAGGTAGCCGATTGACACAAAATAAAATGAGGTTATGTAATATACTGTTAGCTTGTTATAAGTTTTCTGAAACATATATTTAATTACAGTCAAATATTTTAGAGATTGTTTATTTTTCTTCCTTTTTCAGTATTTGGGGTTTTAAATGTGTGAGTATATGTTCATTAAAATTGCTTTTCAAGTAGTTCAATTATTCCATGTAGGCCTACAATACATGCAACTAATAATGAGTGAATCTATGCTAGAAATTTACTAATAACATACACAACACAAAAAGAATAAAAATAAGGTTAGGGTGAGTTTCCTAGTTAACTATTATTAGTTGAAGCTAAACTATATTTGTACTTGGGGTTTTTGTTAAGAATAACATATGAATTATTCAGAATGGTACCCAACATTTATTACTATTTATTTTTATTAACATTTTGTAGTACCAGATGTTATAGCAATTTGAGCAATATGCTGCACAATAATCTGCCTATCCATCTAGTATCAAATAAGATCTGACATTTTTCTCAAAACATGTTCCAGAACAGAATAATTATATATATATATATATATATATATATATATATATATATATATATATACCACAGTAAGCCTAGTTTTATCCTTATTTGCTTTTATCATTATAATTGTGTATTTTAGTTTTCCTATAAATAATTATTTCTGTCGAGTCTTAATACTGTGAACTGTACTAAAAAGTAACTTGAAATATCAATTGCAGAATATAACATTTGAAAAAGAATTGTGATGAAATTTATTTGGATTGTAGCTTTACCATGAAAACAATTTGAAATTTTGGCAGTTCAGTAGAATTATAGGAATTAAACTTAAAATAAAAAATGCTCGCTCTAACCTCTAACTATTCCACTGGGTGGAATTACTCAACTTGCATGAGTTTGGCAGCATGAGATGTAATCAAAGTTAATCAAGAACTATCAAACACTTGGAAACGTGTGGCACATTCTAATAGGTGACAGATGTGTGCTACACTTTTATATGATTTTAACATGTGCAGAATAATATAAAACGTTCAGGCTACAGAATGACTAAGCATCATTCCCGCATAACATAAATGATTGATGTACTATGTTGATTGCATAGCCTAAAATTTAATTATTGATAAAATAACAATTTCTGCTGTATACATTATGTTGGCTATTATGCTATACAAGTGCAACCATTTTATGTTTCTTTTTTTTTTTTTTTTTCAGAAATCAGGCAGTTTCACCTATTAATCAGCTGCTTCTAGCTTTGCGCTACTATGCAACTGGCAGCGATCAATTAAGTGTTGCTGATTATACAGGAGTCAGCAAATCAACAGCCTCAAGAATCGTCCACCGAGTCAGTTGTGCGATAGCAAATTTGCGACATCAATTTATAAGATTACCGCAGACAGCAAATTTGATTTTAGAAAACCAATTGAGTTTCTATCGAGTAGCTAGATTTCCAAAGGCTATAGGTGCAATGGACTGCACACATATAAGAATAAGATCTCCTGGGGGTGATGATGCAGAACGATTCAGGAATCGGAAAGGGTATTTCTCTTTAAATGTCCAGGCCATTTGCAATGCTAATATGGAATTCTGTGACATTGTTGCTAGATGGCCTGGAAGCAGCCATGACAGCACAATATTTAATAATTGTGTTCAAAGAGCAAGATTTGAAGAGGGCTTATATGGAGATTCAGTTCTGCTCGTTGATGCAGGATATCCATGTAGGTCATATTTGATGCCTCCATTAGTTGCCCCTGCTTCGTTAGCAGAGAATCTTTACAATGAATCTCAGATCAGAACGAGAAATGTTGTTGAGAGACTCTTCGGTTCTTGGAAGCGACGCTTTCCAGTACTTGCTGTTGGGATAAATGTAAAATTGGATAATGCATTTCCTATCATAGTGGCCACTGCTGTTCTGCATAACATTTTAAGACGTGCTGGTGAGGAATTGCCTCAGGATGACCCTAACTTGAATTTAGTTGCTCCTTGGAATGCATTATTGGAGGAAGGGAATGTAAATCCCCAGGTTAATAATGATTTTTATGGAGTCAATGCTGCTGTAAGGCAGAGGCTCATTAATCAATATTTTCATAGCCTCATAGAGTAGATATGGTAATCATTTATTAATAAAGTGGGTCTGTTGATCTTGCCTCATAAATTGTTGTGTATTTTGGACATGTTTCAATATTTTTGCATATTATCTTCAACTTGGTACTGTGCAAGCATAATGAAACATCTCATGAGGTAAGATGAACTGACTCACCTTATTTATAAGAAGAACCTGGTAACATTACTTCATATTGTAATTTATTAATATCACTTTTCATTTGGTTTACTTTAATAAGGGGCAGTTTCACTAAAGGGAATTAATTTATATTAAATTTGGTTCAAATTAATCTCAAAATTTTATTTGTGTCATATTATAATCTTTCATTTTCCATGCCGTAGCCAAGTGGTTAAGGTAAAAGAGGCCTTGGTGCAGAGCTATGGGACTTGGACTGGTTTGGATCTCCATGGGGGGAAGATATTTTCTCAATGGAATTTCAGCCAGTATGGGATAGGTGTCCATTCCACATCTAGAGGAATTTGGGTACTGCAATAAGTAGCAGTTCCAGGTTGAGAAAAGCAGCTGTAACGGCTGGGGGACCTGACATGCTGACATGTCACTCCTACACTGGCCTGTCATTAACACATGTGGATGTTAAGCCAGCAGCTGGCTATAACCCAAGGGCATTCTACGCTCGTCATGCAACAAAGTTTTCTTTTTTTTTTTTGCAATTTGTGTTTTTTTTATTAGTAGTTCCTAAGGAAAGATTGTGTAATTTTTAAATTAAACATACAAAATAAAATGTAACATTGGAAGAGTGGTTCTGAGACATGAGAGTACAAAGTATAAAAACTGTAAGATATCAACCTGCAGAAAATTGTAATCGAGAACAAAATTTATGATATTCCAATAGTCATGTATTATAAAACAATGAATTACTTCCAAAATCTTGCACATTATGCTTAAATGTAAATAATGAGGCAATAAAGTGAGTTGGTTACGGACGTCATTTTTTTTAAATTTGAGGAATTGCCGTTCCAACAGTATGTCATATTTCCTGTAATAACAATATTATCACAAAATGAAATCAAATTTACAACTGCATTTCTGATATACAATATATATCAGGAAGTTTAACAATGTATTTGTATTGTTTCTTTCGTGGCATGAATGGCATGAATACGTCATTCACTTGTCATTTTCACAACAAACGAAAACTGCATTTCAGAATTCGAACATAAAAGTTGAACAACAATGGTTCAAATGATTAGTATGGGGTGTGATTACCCCTGACAGCTACACAAGACTCACATCGACGTGGCATGCTAGTGATGAGGTTGTTCAGGAGTTCGATGCTCAGCAAATTCCACTCCTCATGAAGAGCAATGTGAAGGTCTTGAAGTGTCCTCGGAGGAGGCTGACGAGATGCAATTTGTCTCCCTAAGGCATCCCATGCATGCTCTATAGGATTCATATCCGGAGACCTCGCTGGCCACTCCATACGCTGGATATCTTCCTCCTGAAGAAACTCATCCACCAGTTGTGACCTGTGAGGTCGGGCATTGTCATCCATGAATATGAATTCTGGACCCACAGCTCCCCTGAAAAGTCTTACATGAGGTTCCAGGATCTCTTCTCTATACCGCTGAGCATTAACAGTGCCACCTGCGAAGATGTGAAGCTCTGTGCGTGCATTCATCATTATACCTCCCCATACCAGGAGACCACCGCCACCAAATGGATGTCTTTCCACGATGTTCATGGGGTTGTAACGAGTTCCTTGCTCCCTCCAGATAGTCACGCGATGCGAATCACAGTTCAAGCTGAATCTGGACTCGTCTGTAAATAGCACGCTGCTCCACTGATTTAGAGTCCAGTCGCGATGTTCCTGACTCCACCGTAAACGTGCTCTCTTGTTATCAAGGGTGAGTGGGACGCACACTACAGGCCGCCTAGCATACAGACCAGCAGCTCTGAGTCTTCTATAGACAGTTTGTCTGGATACTCTGATACCTGAGGCGGCCACAAGTTCTGAACTCAGTTGTCTGGCAGACATTGTTCGGTTTCTTCTTGCAGTTAACGCAAGATATCAATCCTGCTGAGGATTTGTAACTCTTGGAAGACCTCCCACTGGTCTTCGCCTAACGTCTCCGGTCTCTTGGAACCGTCGCCATAACCTAGATATAACATTTTGTGGCACATTAAGTGCTATGGAGACCTCAGTTTGTGTCTGTCCTGTTTCTAGCCGCCCAATAATTCTACCCCGAAGCAGAGGGTCCAGATGTTGTCTTGTGCCATTTTACTGCAATCTGTTCTTACACTACATCTGATTATATCATAACTCTCTTTAAAAATGAAGATTTATGGAATAGGGCTTAACTGCAACAATGCAATTTTCATTTATAATTGCTATTAATTTTTTCATTGTTGAAGAGATATTATAATTTAGTATGTAAACTAAACTAAATGTACTGAGAAACGTTTTGATAAATAATTTTTACTCCTTGCTCCTCTTTAAGCATTTTGATTTTCCGTTTTACAAATTATCCTAAACTTTTGGACACCAGTGTAAATGTTCCTGAGTCTTATTGTTTTGCAGTTTGTTGTATCTGATAGAAACTATAAGATATTTGAAGCAGTAAATAATAAGAGTTTATTTATATGAATTATTGTATAATTTTGAAAAATATTAAATAAAATATAATTTCAAAATAATTACTTCTATGTGTTACCCACTAGTGTTTTCAAGTCATTTTCAAACATATTCCTGTATTTAATGTTTTATTTTAGGAAGTAATATTTTGAGGTTCTTTTAATTAAATTATTTGGAGTCTGTTCATCTTAACTCAATATTAATGTTGATTTGTTCTTGAACATGTTTCGATTATAGCATATCAATGATTATGATATAAGCGAAACATGTTCAAGATAATCAACATTAATATTGACTCCAAATAATTTAATTAATATTCCTGTATGTTACGTTGGAGACTATCTTTTCTTGAGGAAATGCAGTGATGGAATTGAAGACTATAGGGAAAAAGAGAGGTAAGTCAGTAAATGTGATAAAAAAAAATCAGTTAAGGGCACATTCATATAGCTTGAGCAGTGAATTTTATATGGGCTAAATTATGGAGCAAAAGTAAGGCTAGTCACTGAGATTTTTTTTTTTTTTGCAAATGCCCCAGGTTGCCCTTCGACATTCCTGGTGTTCCCTCCTGGCATGGCATACTTGTAACCCACTTCTGAGGTTGGGGCGCCTGGAAGCCAGGGTTACATTGCCCCGATGATATGATGGATGATGATAGTGGTGCACCAGGAGAGTCCCTAATCCCAAGCTTAATCTAAGATGAATATGAATACAATGATTTCGATGGCCATATTTCGATGGCCATATGATTTCGGGGACCGTTTGGGTCTTACAGGTGAGGAAAAACCCAGAAAAACTGTCCCGACCGGGGATCGAACCCAAGGCCCATTTGATAGTGAAAAAAAAAGGTAAGTCTATAGTGAACAGGGGAAAAGGAAAGCAAGTCATTTTAATCTAACTGTTGCAGTGCAGGTGTAGAGTAATAGAACTGGATTTATTCAATATTGGTCTTATTTGGGAGGAGAATTACATGTACACTATTTTTTCATTGTATTGCTTCATATGTTGTTTTACTAGTAATATTGTGCGAGAAAAGTGAAAACTGGAATCACATACATTCAAAATGAATGAGTATGATCAATAACTGTGTATCTTATGAAAGCTGTAAGAAGAGAAAGAGTTTTTTGGCAGGATGAAAGATACTAACAAAAAATTGAGAGCTCAGATTCATGAAACTGGAGACTCCTGTAATTGTAGGTTAAAATATTTAAAACGTATTGATGTAAATCAGCAAAATAATGAATCAACAAATTCAAAATTTACAATGTTAGAGGCACAATCTTTATATATATTAAAATTAATGTTGGGAAGTAAACATTATGAGCTTATATCATTAATAGTGAGTGGAGAACATATTTTTAATAACTCACGTCATACAATTTCAAATTTATTTGATTTAAGTCCATTGGTTTCGAATTAATTTTTCATTCATCTTCAGTTTATTTTCATGACACCAACTGTTGAAATTCTATGTTTGTTGATTTCACCATGGTTACCTCTAACGCTGCCATCTTTTGGTTGGCTTTATAAATTTTGAAATAAAATTTTTTTCTATAGGAATATCAAAATTCATTGATCAATATTTATTCTTTTGAATGAATATCTTCTCCCAAACTGTTAATTCTAATAGTTTATCCAATTGTTTCAAAAGTTTTGCATCTCTATTAATTTTATAATGTTCTAATAAACTATGTGCAGCAATTGCTGATTTTTCAATTTCACAATTTGAAACAATTGGATAAACCATTAGAATGAACAGTTTGGGAGAAGATATTCATTCAAAAGAATAAATATCGATCAATGAATTTTGATATTCCTTTAGAAAAAAATGTATAATGCCAACCAAATATGGCAGAATTAGAGAATTGGTGAAATCAACAACTGAAAATAAACTGAAGATGAATGAAAAATTCATTCAAAACCAATGGTCTTAAATCAAATAAATTTGAAATTGTATGAGGTGAGTTATTAAAAATATGTTCTCCACTCACTATTAACTTTATATATATATGTTTGGTCCCACAATATTAAACAGAGGAGGCCAAAATAAATGAAGATGATGCTCTCCTTTGTAGTAAAGTTTCAGATACAAGGTAAGAATTTCAGATGAAAATTATGCAAATGAAATAAAGATATATGTAAAAAAGTTTTCAGGTTTATAAATGCCATTTCAAAATAGAGAATTGAAAATATCCGAAAATCTATAAATACTAATGCAGAGATAGGCAAGGATATGTAAGGCAAACACACCAACAGGCAGACCAAATTGTCCAAAACTGGTTATGGAACACACATCATTTAAGGGTCCTGAAAGCCATTATAGCATAAAGAAAACAGAAGTTGTATTTACCTGGGGAACTGTGTATTTTTAACCACGTATAACATGTATAAAGACAATTATTCTGAAAACTTTATATCTTCTGAAATGTATTAAACCATTTTCATAACACAGTTCAACATTTAATTTGGATACCCCAGAAACGATTCGTATAGTATCTGTGATGAATTTACTGCTAATAAGAAGTCGCTCCTGTTCAGTTAAGTACCATTGCAAATGAAGAGATGAGGCTGGAGAGGTAATGTATCTTGAAACTGAAAACAAGGTTCACATAGCAAGAACTGAGATTATTTATAACGGCCAGAGGGAAGCATGGAAGAGAAGTACTAAATTTATTTCCATGGATTTTCAGAAAAATCTCCCCTGTCCAAACATCATATATTACAAGCAACGATTTAGCTACTTTTCTTTCAACATTCAAAAGTTGTTTGATAACAAGGTCATTTTCTATATTTATTCTGAAACTCATGGTAGGAAAGGAGCCAATAAGGTAACTTCATTTCTTATTAATCAGTATATTACAAACATCCTTAACCCAAAAATCTAGTAGTTAAATATATTCTGTGAATCTGCAGGAGGGCAAATAAAAATTACATGCTCTTTAGATATTTACACTACATTGTTCATGAGAAGACACATTTGTAGTCAGTTCTTGTCACATTCCCAATAAGTGGACCTACATACCTAGAATGTGACAAGGGTATGGGTCTGATAAAGTCAAACATTTTTAGTGAAATTCGTTAAGACTGGGTTGCAGTATTCCAAAGTGCAACAATGAAAATAATGAATATATGTAAGACAAAAAGAAAACTCTCACTGTTCTTATAATAGGTCCAGGGGAACAACCAAAAAAATTGAGCTTCCCAAGATCTACTCCAAGTTTCTTCTTCTTCTTCTTCCTTCCAAGTATTAGGCCAAGGCCTGTTACGATCCTATAGAAAATTTTCCCTCCAGCGTTTGAGGGAAATTCTCGTATAAGACTTGAAAGCATAATAATAGTCCCTTCGATTGGTTGCTGGCCAAAGGAAGGATACTCCAAGTTTTACAAATTAAACTAATCTGTTCCATCACAAGTTCATCCGCAGACAGGACGTTCCTATATTATGATTACACCTGAATAACCATGAAGCACAAAGGTTTGTAATCTAGCAATTCTATGCATTGAGAGGGAGAAATGTTGGAATTTTTTTTAAGGACCTCTCATCAGATTTGTTGCTTAATGGCTCCAAATCACCTTATATATATAACATGGCTTGCATTATCATAATCATTTTGCATGTTATTAAATAATTCTTCCAAGAATGAGAGTTTACAGCAGCAACATTTTCAGGAGATGGATTAGATACTTTGTAAACACTGTAATACATGGTCCCAACCAAAATAATTGCTCTTCTTATACCATTAAAATGGCTTGTTCCATGAAAACTTTTACATAACCCAAATATACTAAAGCATTCCAATGATGATGATGATGATAATACACTACCATATTATATTAATGTAAAAGTGTTTTTAAATCAATCATTAGGTTAATTTAAAAACAGGCCTAATCAAGAAAAAATATTTTTCGTCGTTACGCATGTTTTATGGATAGTTTCTTATTTCCTATAGTTTCAACGTTTCTATATTAATTCTATTATAGTTTTGAAAATCTTTCGTTGGACATGTTCTTTATTTCTGGCAAATTTTCCACGTGTACTAATATACGTGATCTGTGGAACGTGTTTGTGTTGGTTCAATGTGTTTATTTAGGTTTCTATGGTAACGCGATAAGTAACAACCAATAGCATTTCTTTCCCCTCCTACAAATTTGTTCCGCTTGAATATGAGGTATGAGAAATATACGATTCAAAATAATTTTAACGGTAAACCGCCCGTTTGTTTACGTCGGTGTTATATGGCGTGGTGAAACGCAAACACGCTTAGTTATTTTTAACCCGGTTATGTAACTCGTCGTGAAGGTTAAATTTCACCGATGTTGGTGAAACCGGCCCTCAGAGGATAACTAGACAAAACAACATCTTTAAAGGAATTGAGTTAGTTCTATATTTTGAAACTAGATGAATCCAATTGTTGTATAGCAATTTACAAAGACATAATTCAATTGTTTAATGCTCCAATATGATGTATATGTTTTAACTACATTCTAGAAGTCAGTTTAATGATTCGGGTAAATTTGTGTAAGAAGAAGATTTATTCTGTAATAGTACTGGTTGCAGCAGAATTTAACTATGGTTCATACACATACTTTTTTGATCACACAGGACATGGAGGGCCTCACCAAATGAGGGATCAGTTCAATGTCAGGGCCTCCTCCGAGTCTCAACATTAAGACAAAACACACCATTCACATTCATACTTAACATTATGAATATGATAATGATGGCCTGATGATGCTCGGAAACCATTTGGTCCGTAAAGTTTCCTGACATTTGTCTTACAGGTGAAGAAACACCCCCCTCCCAAAAAAAAATTACCCAGGAAACTTGTCCCGATCTGGGATCGAACATATGAGGCAGCAATGCTCCCTTGAGACAAAAACAGTGGACCAAAAAAGAAAAAAAATTAGTACAGAGAGAAAAGAAAACACATCGTTAACAACAATAATAATAAATTAAGTTTAGTTAGGCCTAAGGAACACAATGTTGAAATGAAAAAAAAATATATATATATATATATGAACACAGTTTGTACAAATATAAAATGTATCAGTAAATATTAGGCAAAAATACAAGAAGGAAAATAAAAAAATGAAAAGAGTATGGAATTTTAAAAAGTTACACTTGTTACAAACTGTTTATATGAATGTATAAACTGTTTATGGCTTAAATCTACCATACCAGAACTTGTCCAGCTTAAAGCTTTACCCTTTGCAAGTAATAAACACAATAAACTGTAAAGCCTATCTGTAGATTGATAGCCGCAAATCCAATTATTTCGACTATGAATTTTAAAACTGAATGTCCTATAAAATTTCTTACCTATGCTGGTCTGTGCCAGTTTTAAATCAAGTTCAGGTAATGGTCTGCCAAGCTCCTTTATTTTAGTTTTATCTTTTAAACTTAAATTTGAAGATTTGATCTCTTAAAAGAAGGACGAATACTATTCATTGTTTATCTATAATTAAAATTATTATATTATATTATATTATATTTAAAATAATAAAGGAAAATTTGCAATTGCTTGCCTCAATGGAATATTATGGGATAAAAATATAAGTAATAAAAATAAAATGAATATATTATCATACAATTGTTAAAAGCATCATTACTTATGGAGCAGAACTTTGGCCATTAACAACAAAAACAAATAAGTACCTTTTGGTAACGGAAATGGATTTTATACAAAGGACCACAAGAATTTCAAGAAGAGAAAAAATTAGGAACTCAGTTATAAGGGAGAAAATGAAGATTGAAGACACTATTTTAGATTATATTAAAATTCAACAATTAAGATGGTACGGACATGTCCAGCAAATGGAAGAGGATCGACTACCAAAATCTGTTTTGGAATGGAAACCTGAGGGAAGACAAAGCAGAGGAAGACCTAAAACCTCCTGGAGTCAGGGAATATGTTTATATATGAAGGAAAACATCTACAACCAGGAGATTGGATGGACCGACAAAATTGGTTATTAGGAATCAGACGATGTCAAAGACATTAATCAACTGATGATCTATCTATCTATATTTAAAATCGCAAAATAACAAAATGTTTAGAGTTTGTATATTATAAACACTTTTAATTATTATACAGTGTCAAAACTGAAAATAGCATTTATTCAGTTAACATGCTCTCAGTATAACAAAATTCAAGACTTTTAAATTAACTAATTTGGTACCACCAGAATTCAATTGTTTGCAATATTAAAAATACTGGATGTCCGGATTGAGTCGTCCGATACTGGCAGGCTTTGTGTTTCTTGGATTGCATGTTTTGTCAGGTCCTAGAGGCATTAAATCAAACAATTCGCCTCGCCTCTTGTGCACGCCCAAGCAAACATCTAATATCTATGAGGTTCATACACAGAAAATGCATCTGACTACTTCCAAAGTTTTTCTATGCAAGATCTCCATGGCATAAATACATTCCTGATTTTTAAAAATCTGGAGTTTTTTGGAATCGTTGAAAAAATACAACTATTTACTTTCTTCATAAGTTGAATTTTTCTTGATTCAAATGAACCGTTGAACATGTAGGATTGCCACCTCTGGTGTTGAATTAAAGCAGCGAAGATTGTGTCTAGTTCACACTTTAGATATGTATGACCATACTGACATTTGATTGTTTTTTTAACCTAAATTAATGGCTTGAAATAGAGGCTGTGAGTTTTTCTATTATTCAATCATTAACTAATGTAATTAGTGCCAATTTTGGTTCACCCTATCAAAAGTTTTCATGAAATCCACATATGATACATGCATATCTTGATTGAATTTCCTTTGTTTTCCTATAAAAATTTCCATTGTGAAATAACCATCATTAGTTTTTTGGAAAGCATTCTGCTCTTCAGCTAAAATGATTTCATATCAATATTTAGCTAGTTTTATTTTTTTTTATTAATGAAGTGTAAGTAGTTTTTTTATCTCTTTTTTCAAATATTAATTAAAATTTGAAAATCATTAGGTTCATTGAGACATTAACTTATATTATTAAACCATACTTTTCCAATAATTAGAGAAATTTGGGAATGTAGTGAAGAATTAGAAATTGCTTAGCATATTCCAAAAATGAATTTGTTATTCTGTTTATTTAAAAATCATATGTAGTGAAAAATTATTGAACTTACATTTATCTGTATCTTTCATTAGGAACATAGATTGATTGGCATGCTATTTTGTGATTTTAATTTTACAGGTCATGAAGGTGGAAATAAAACCAGAAGATGATGAAATTAGGAGTATTGATAATGAAAGTGAGCCAACTGTTGAGCTGCTTTCTTCTGAAGATACAAAACTTGAGGTAATAGGTTTTTTGGTGTATTGCAGATTATATTTAAAATGGATAAAATCCAAGAATCTCTAATCCTGGAAGGTTTATTAGTTGGCAGTGATACTTATCTAAGTGTCAGTCTTGGAGTGATATGAATAAACAATGAGACAGTTCTCTTTTGACTAGCTACAGTTGGTTGAGTTGAAGATACATTGAAAAGAGTTTTTTTTTTTTTTTTGAGAGAGAGAGAGTTTTACGATTACATTTTAGTAAAAACTATTCATGGTTCCACAAAGGAGGTAGAAAACTGTCCAAAGCTTACTTTTTAATGTTGTGTGCTTATCAACTCTCTTAATAACAACAATGGTTAATGTTTAGAACAGGACTTGGTATATTTGTTTTCTTGGAGCAAATTCACTTTCCAATGCAAGAGGGATTATGGGTGTTTTATTAGAAGAAAATTCATAATTTTTTTTTTCTTTTTCTTTTGTGTGCCTACTTCCTCAAGTATATTGTCATTTTTACATGTTGTAATTTTCTAGCTGACATACCTCGGTATGTTAAAAAGCATACAACATGTCTTAGTTAGCTAAGCTTTTTCTTAGTTGAAAGCTTTGTTCTGTTTCCATTTTATAGAACCTCATTATTACATTCTAAATCACTTTTAAATAATAACAGTTTCCTGGTGTAATAGGTGATACAGATCCATAGTTATTTATTCTTGGTATCAGAGAATTGTATTACATCGCATGGAACTGTGTGATATTGTAAGTCAAACTATGCATTAGTATTATTTTTTTATGTACTCTGCTAAGTTAGAATTAGTCTGTTCGCCAATCATCAATACTATTTAGTTTCTCTTCTTCATTGCATGTTACTTTTACCTTGAAATTGTATTCCTTCTAAGATTCATATATACATCTCTGTGAATGAATGATATACACATAGTGCAGAAGGTAAATTACACTGGGGAACAATTTGTAACACAATTTCTGTTGAGTTTGATTTTTTAGCTGTTTTATAGTTAATCAGGTATGCTGATTTCAAAATGCACGTTACTTTTCTTCTACCACATCACATGTGATCACTCTCCGCGGACTCGAGCATGGATCATAGAAGCACTATTGCTCTCCTATTGGCTGATAGAAACCTTCTCTAGTGTACCCTATTTTCAAACAAGAGAAAGTGCATTTCCACAATACTTTCGAAGTGATGATGAATTTGTGTATTGCCATAACGTACATGGTTGAATGGAAGAGTTTATCGACTCAAAGCAGAGCTTGAAGTGTGTTCTCACAATGAAAATGTATTTGGTTCAGTCCCGATAGGCCATTCAGTTCATTTGAGAGAAGAATATGAAAGCATACAGAGTCATTGAGTTGTTGCAATATCACTTGCACCAATGGGTCATTTGCGTTGACCTTAAAATGGTTGGCTTCCTTCTTGGGCAGCAACACGGATATATCAAGTATCCCTGCTCTTTGTGTGTGTGTGGGACAGCAGAGCTCATGGGAAGTATTGGGTGCAGTCAAATTGGCTGCAAAGATCTGACCAGAAACCTGGTGAACCAAACATTGTACATCAGCCAGTTGTAGACAGAAAGAACATTGTATTTCCAACTCTGCATATCAAATTAGGTGTCGTGAAGCAATTCGGTAAAGCTTTGCCAATTGAAGGAGACTCTTTCAAGTATCACATTTCGGCATTTCCTAGCCTGTCATTTGAAAAGAAAAAGGTCTATATATATTTGATGGTCCACAGATTTGGCAGCAAGTTAAAGGTGAACACTTTATCGGAACAATGTCAGAAATTTAAAAAATTTCTTGGTTGGCATTCAAAAACATTGGAAATACACGTGCACAGAATTACACCAAAATTGTCCAGTAACTCTTAGAGAGTTTCAAAATGCTTGGTTGCAACATGAGCATCAAGTTGCATTTTTTACATAGACATATTGCTAACTTCCTGAAAATGTTGGTGCAGTCAGTGATGAGCAGGTGAGTGATTCCACCAAGATTTTAAGGTCATGGAGGCACAGTATCAAGGTAGATGTGATGTACATATGATGGCTGACTTATTGGAGCATCAAGCAAGAATGGCAATCGATTAAACACTCCTGACAAAACTATAACTGAAAATTTGTACCTTAATATGTATAATTGGCATTTGATACAAAAGAGAAAAAAAATATATGAACACAACCTTTACACTACATATTATAAAATTTACACTATTATAGCCTTTGTATAAATTCAATTATTATTTAGAAACAGTACACTTGTTAAGTTTTTACTGTATTTTTCTTTTTATGCACAATTGTATGATTTTTTAGAGTATCCTGTAGCTTAAAAAGTTGACGTGATTGACAAAAACTATGGTTATTTTTTTATCCAGAGGCCAAACGTTAGTTGAAAACAAGTCATACATGTAAGTCAACGAAATTGCTATTCCCAGTGTTACAGAATTCATGCCACTGATCCATTACAGCTTTTAGTTCAGTAAGACTAGTTGGAAATATGATTTGTAATGACATATTAAGGTCATTATATCCAGTACCTTAGAAACCGAATATAGATACACTGTCATGATCTGTCTATCTTCGGAATTTTACAGCTGCTGTCGTCTTCCCGTACCAAACTTCCAAAGCCTACGATCTTGGGCATCTTCAATGCCCTCTTGCTTGCATTACTATCCTCTTGCTTTTGTTCCATATTAACTTTGGTCTCCCTCTTTTCTTCTTTCTAGTCACTTGCCATTGATATAATAGTTTCGGCCATCACTCATCTTCCATTCTTAGAATATGTCCTAACCATTTTAATTCCTTCTCCTCAATTGTTTCACTGTTGAGATCAACTCTCTTATTACTACAAGTACAGTTGAGTATCCTGGGTTTCTTAGGTACTGTAAGAAAATATGCATCCTCTTTTCATTCATTATTGCTCTTCCTATGATTTCCTTGTTTTGTCCAGAAAGTATAATTTTAATTCTATACAGTTGTATCTTTTAGCACATCCCTAATTGTGCTTGTTAAAATATTCAGTACTTACATTTTTTTCTTCTTTTCACAATGCTAAATTATTGTTGGCTTTTATTTTTAATATTGGACTTTTTAACTTTTCAACTGATGTTGCCGATATGAACACAAGCTGATACACATTTAGGGACTCTCTACATTAGAATTGTAGGTAAAGAAATAAGATATTTGAAAGTCAAAAGAATCACTCTTGTGACCTTAAATGTTTCTAATTTCATCAAATTACATTTTGAAATTGTGTACATTTCATGTAATTATTATTAGTAAGAATCAGCACATTTTTGTTACTGTTATTTTTACTTTTTAGATTTTATTGAAAACATGCATTAAAATAAAGGCCAAATGGTTCTTATTTACTTCAGATATTGTTCTATTGCACATTAGAACATTAACAAATAGGTATGTTAGAGGAGCTTAAATTATTTATTGATATATTTATTAGTTGTACTTATTGATTTAGGGGAATTATTGATTTGTGACGTTGTTATGAATTCCTAAAAGATAATTTAATGTAGAGCATCCATAGTTTTTCTTACTTTTTATATACACTAGGGTGTACCTTATTTTTGACTTGTCATATTTCATTCCACAACACATTCTATTTTTTTTATTTTTTGGTTGTAATTGGTAATTTAAATTCCATTTTGTTCAAATTTAAGATGAGCAACCAGTGCTGCATTGAGCTAGAACAGGCACATCATGTTGTTACATGTCTCTTCATGTCTGAACTTACACGAGTATACAACCATCTCTTCAGCCCATAACCGGTTTCAAACAACATGGTGAATGGTTTATGAAGTAGTGACCAAAGTATTTCTTTAGTTGGTAAAGTTAATCACCAAATAACTGGACACAAGCTACCATCTAATGGGCAGGTTTCATCAGTGTTATTTTATAACATACTCAAAGTGAAATTAACTGTCAGTAAAAGTGTAAATTTGGTTACATATAAGTGATTAGTATTTTGGGAAAAGTCTAGGATTCGAACAAGAGCCGGCTGTTGGCGATGGTAGTGACACCTACTGGGCAGCGGACAAAAGGAGAATTATAGATTTATATATGTGGAAAGAATTGTTAGTGTTGTACCAGGTCTAGAATGGTGTAGTGGGCTGCACACTCCTATGGAGAAGGAGAGGTCCACGGTTCGATTTCTGGTTCCGACATTGATTTTTCTTTTCACAATATCATTATAATATTATATGATCCATTATTGGAACTGTGCCAAAATAAAAGTATTGGAAAATGGTTTAAATAACATCGATTAATGCTTATAGAAGTGGTGGTGTCAAATTTCCAAAACATAGAGACTTCTAAATGAAGCTGGCCATTGGAGATGGTAGTGACACACTACCTGGCAGCAGACGAAAGAAGAGTTGTTGTGTGTGTGTGTGTGTGCATGCTTTTGCGTGTGTGTGGAAAAGAACTGTTAGTATTTGTATCAGGTCTAGGATAGTGTAGGGGGCTGCACAACTCTACGGAGAAGGAGAGGTCCCACGGTTTTCGATTCCTGGTTCCGACATTGATTTTTCTTTACACAAATATTCATGTCCACTGCGTGTGGTATCTAGAGGTTATTGGTGTAGCGTGCTGCCTTGTAACGCAGCGGGACCGGGTTCGATCCACCGCTCGGGGCAGTTTTCTGGGTGAGGTTTTTATTGGGGTTTTTCCTGACCTGTAAGGAAAACTTTAAGGCCCAAACAGTCCCAGAAATCATATGGCCATCATCATCATCATCATCATCCTTCACCGGTGTGGAAAGCAATGGGAAGCTACCACACCTACAATTCCCTAGTAAAGCTGCAAGCATAGCATGAAAATGCTATGATTGCAGTGAAGGACCTGCCCTCAGGCAGAATTACTATGGATGGAATATCATGATAAAATTAAGAACACAACAGGCAACAAAGATTAAAGATTTTTAAAAGAAAAGAACTCTAGCTTATTAACTTCACTGGGATGATAAAATGCTACTGGCTTTAAATGTCAGGATTTGGAAACTGAAAGACTTGTAATCATTATAACTTTTGACAATCGTGAAAAATTAATTGGTGTGTCGGCATTACTGAATTCTAGTGGTAAAAATAAATCTTGTGCAAATGGAATGCCTTAAGAGACTGGGGACTGAATATCAAAGTTCAAATATTTTTTGTTCTGATACCACCGCCTCCATCACAGGTCATTGAAGTGGAGCTTTTTCTCTCCTGGAAACTATTGGCAGGAAGGAATATGTTGTATTTCCCTAACCACCATCATTTATATGAGCTTGTATAATGGAGTGTACTCGAACGTGAGTTACCTTAGATAACAAGTAGATGTAACATTAAAACTCAGGGAAACTTGGAACTCCATGGATGAAGCATATAACCAAGATGGGAAACAACATTTACGAGAGACTTTCAGCATTGTTGAAATTGAAGCAGTGATGTTTTTTGGAAAACTACTGAAAGATAAAAAACTGAACAACTATCATGAACTCACTGAATTGTACATATTTTTGGGGGAAAATTTGAATTTTTCAACTGGAAATAAGACTTACTGTTAGCTTTGCATCATGCCAGGCAGATGGCAAAAGGAATTTATTCATTGTAATTATTTCTTTTCATTCTCAGCTGTCCTCAGTGTCAGAGAAGTGAAAACCTTAAAGGATATTTGTTTATTTGTAGTAAAAATATATGCAACATGATCAATTAAATGTTCAGCGGCGATTGGTGCATCATACAATGTCTTGCAATTTTTAAAGATATAAACTCTGAAAAAGTAAATCCATGTGTTTCTTCATGTTCTCTAAGCAAGTTCTGTCATCATTCTTGGTATTTAAATGAAGAAACATGCATGGTGTTATCCTTGATGACAACATTCACAATGACACAAAAACATGTATGGTTAGAAATGTGAATAGGGAAACTTTGAGAGCTGAGAGGAGGCACATTGTTACTAATCTTTTGGATAGGGGAATTAAATTTATTTCAGTCAGAAATTTGGATTTCTTTAAGAAGTTACAAATAGAATCAGATTTCTTAAATGTGAATCCTACTTCTTGGCGAGAAAACTTTTCTTACCTTCATGCTAAAGAGGTATTTAAATATATTCATGTGGTAAATGATACAGCAGTGAGAGAAATGAAATTAATGCAAGAACAGAAATAATTTGTTCTGAGGTTTGTGGAAGCATATCGGAAGCAGTTCCTAATTATAAAAAGGAGATACTGAAAAGAATATATCAATACAAATGGTGTTTGATTAATGATATTAACAATTAATTTCATTCAACAGCTATATTTCAAGATATTTATTGATTTTTTCTTATTAAGACAATAAAAAGTTAAATAAAAATTACTCTTGCTGGAAGTATTTTTTTAATATTTATAAATTTAGGTCCAGTGCAGCACATGATAATGTTAATATATTGTAATGAAATTTCAAACACTATCAAATTGGGCCAAAAAATAAATAAAATAAAGTCTGAATTCAGATAACATTTTAATTCCACCCCTCTAAATAAGGACCTCCCTAATATACACCTTCCTAAGATAACATTTGTATTCTTTATCCAACTCTTTAGAGCTAATGGAACCTTCGTCAACAAGGTCCTTTTTTAGGTATTATTATTTTAATTTATTCTTAACCCTGTAATTGGCAATGCATCATATAGGATACATCAATTGGTTCAATTTATATAGTATTAATAATGAAACAGAAGAAAACGAATGAGTAGTAATAACTTAAATGTGTGTCGAATTGCACAATAAAGCTACTATTAACAGTCATGTGTGCTTTTGTTTTCAGTAAGGTCCGCCACATTTAAATAACTGGCACGAGAAACTAGTGTTTTGTCAATTAAAGGGTTAATTAATTCTGTAATGCCTTGAATAATATTTTCAAGAACTTAAAGAAATTTTTAGTTTTTAATCTTTGTTTTTTATTTATTCCTATTTGTATCCTTAACTTCACATTACTCTTAAATCTTCTAGAAACTGCTTAGAGAAAGTAACATTGGTTAATTCTTGCATAGATTCTAAATATTTCTTCATTTTATGGATGCAATGGGATTAGATGAATTTAATTATTGTATTGTGGCTATATTTAAATATTTCTCAATATTTTCTTACATTGTACTGCAGTGAATAAGAAATGAGATTATACTAGAATATAATACCAGTGAAGGATATAGTTAGTCTTTATGCATTAGTAGCACAAAATATTAAAAGATTATTTTGCTGTAGATTGTATTCACTAAAAGTTAAGGATTCTTGTTGTTATTATTATTATTATTATTAATTATTATTATTATTATTATTATTATTATCTTTATATATTATCATGTCTGGCTATGTGCATAATGTCAGGTCAAGGGAGTAATCAATTTATATTATACCTTAACTCCTGTCATTATTATTATTATTCCATCCATAGTAATTCTGCCCGAAGGCAGGTCCTTCACTGCAATCATAGCATTTCATGCTATGCTTGCAGCTTTACTAGGGAATTGTGTAGATGTGGTAGCATCCCGTTGCTTTCCACACCGGTGAAGGATGATGATGATGATAATGATAATGGTAAGGATGATGGCCATATGATTTCGTGGACCGTTTGGGCCTTAAAGTTTTCCTGACATTTGTCTTACAGGTGAGGAAAAACCCCCAATAAAAACCTCATCCAGAAAAACTGCCCCGACCGGGGATCGAACCAGGGCCCGCTGCGTGACAAGCAGCACGCTACCTCAAGACCACAGCGGTGGACATTATTATTATTATTACTTCTAAATCTTTTATTACTATGTTTTTGTTAACATCATGGTTTGTAAGTTATTTTCATTTACTGTGCAGATAGTGTGTAAGGGGTAGTGACGTATATATAACCTTTCCTTCCCAATTCTCATCCTCACCTTCTCATGATACAAACCTTTTTCACAAACGATGCTCCAAGGACCGAGTTGCGGCAGTATAACCGTTCCATCGGGTACTGAGTAAATGCACTATCCTAATATCTGTATAGAGACTAAAAGGCAGCACCCCTACCACTGGAATACTTAGTGTTGGGCCAGTAACCTGTCTAAGGAAACTTAATCTTACTTGCAAATCTCAACACGAAGAAATCCAGAAGGAATTGAAATATGACGACTCACAACAAAGAAATATTGTTAAAGAAGAAAATAGTACAATGAATTGTAAGATATGCAACCTGGAATGTCTAAAGGATCCATAAAAAAGAAGAGGAACTAGACTGTATATTTAGGAATAGGAACATTGATATTGCAGTAACTACAGAAACTAAGAAGAAACTTAAGAGAACGAAAGAAACACAAAATTATGTACAACTATATAGTGGTGTCGACAGGAAAACTCATGCACAAGCTGGAGTAATAATGTGGATTAAGAACATTTTCTTCTTCTTCACTTCATGGGCTAGGCAAAATGCCTGTTCTGTCTCACAGTTGTTCTGTCCATCCTTTCACTGGTCTTCCTACTTTCCTTGAACCTCTTGGCTTGTAGTTAAATTCTGCTTTTGGTAATCTTGTTACATTGATTCTTTCTACATGTCTAAACCATTTTTCTCTATATCCTTTGATTTTATCATTTAATGGATATATATTTAACTCTGTTCTTATATCTTCATTCTTTAACCGATCCATTCTTGTGCAGCCTTTTGTTCTTCTAAGGAAGTTCATTTCTACACTTTGTATTCTACTTTGTAATTTTTGGTCATTACCCAAGTTTCACTCCCATAAAGTAATGCAGGAACTGCCAATGTTTTATAAAACTTCAATCTAGTATCTCTTCTTGTTTTGTTCTTTAATGTTTTATGTATAGTTCCACATATCATTTGAAATCTTGACAGTTTCACATTTACGTCTCTTTCAGTTTTTGTGTTTATAGTAAAATTACAACCCAAATAATTAAAATTTGTTACTTGTTCCAGAGGTTTGTTGTCTATTATGATTTTTTATCTTATATGTTCACTTCCTCAAAATGCCATTATTTTCGTTTTTTCCTTTGATATTTTAAAATTATATTCTTGGCATAACTGATTTAATTGATGTAAAGAGTACTGCAAATTATTTTCATTTTCTTGAATAATAACCACATCGTCAGCATACATTAAAACATTTAATATTTTAAAATGGTCCATTCTTATACCTACATTAACATTACTTTTCCAATTTTGGATGATGTCATTAATATATAAATTAAAAAGGGTAGGTGATAAACTACACCCTTGTCTTACACCTCTATTTATTAAAATTGGTTCGGTCTTTGATGTGCCTATATTTATTATAATTTGAGATTTTTCATATAAACTTTGTATCACATAAATTAATTTTGCGGGGTAGCCATGTATTTCCATAATTTTCCATAACTTATCTCTATCAACACGATCGAATGCCTTCTCAAAATCAATAAAAGCAACATGCGTCTGTAGGTTATGTTCTCTCCTTTTTTTTTTTCAAATATTTGCTGTAATATGAACTAAAGCCATTCTTCTTCTAGTATAGCTTCTGCTATTATTTTAAGTATTTTATTTATAATCCTTGCATAGATTTTATAAATTGAATTAAGTAGGCTAATTCCTCTATAATTTTTACATTCTCTTCTATCTCCTTTTTTAAACAATGATATGACTTCAGCTATTTTCCAACTTTCTGATATTCTACTGTTTTCCCCAACATACATTAAATAAATGTCAATAGTCTTCCAATACAAAACAAAAATTGAGGGGGGTTTCCCACCATATTTTGACAAGCGTCCATATTTATCTGATCAGGATCAGCCTGCTTTTCTGACCTTTTGTTTCTTTTAAACGATTCTTGAAGTTCCTCTTATGTAATCCAATCAGTTTGAATTTCTCCTTTTTCATTATCTGAATATAAGTCTTGTTTTTCTTCATCTTCTTCTTTTTCTTCTTTACAAACCACAAATTTTTATAGTGTTTTATCCATCTTTCTTTATTAGTAACCTCTATTTTTGTAGTATCCTTTTCCGATTTATTTAAAAGTTTTATAACTTTATATACAAAATTTTGTCTGCCATGAATATCTTTTCTATTTCACTTATAAAATTATTCCAAGAATGTTTATGAGCTGTCCTAATAATTTGTTTTGCTATATTCCTTATCAGATTTTTAGTATAAGACAGATTTTAGAAAAGAAATGGGAATATAATGGTATTGTACATCAACTATATGTAGACTTCAAAAAAGCATATGATTCAATTAAGAGGGAGAAGTTATATAGTATCCTGCTGGAGTTCGGAATTCCTAAAAAGTTAGTTAGACTTATACGAATGTGTCTAAATGCTCAACGAGTAGGGTGCGTGTAGGCAAACAGTTTTCAGACACTTTTGAAATCCAGAATGGGTTGAAGCAAGGAGATGCACTATCTCCTCTACTATTTAATTTTGTACTAGAGCATGCCATTAAATCTTTAGAGCATGAAGAAGGTCTACAACTCAATGGTATTAATGAGCTGTTAGTTTATGCTGATGATGTAGTGCTATTGGGCGATAGCGAGGAGATACTAAAGACCAACGTGCACACACTATTGAGTAACACTAAGAAATTAGGACTGGAAGTAAATATCAATAAAACTAAATATATGGTCACACGTAGGAATACATTATATAATGGAAATGGACAGCTAATGACAAATGAGGGAAATTTTGAGGAAGTGGCTGAATTCAAATACCTAGGAACAATGATCACAAATAGGAATGAGATGCACAAAGAAATTAAACATAGGCTCAATTCTGGAAATGCTTGTTATTATACATTATAGATACTTTTGACATCCCAACTCCTTTCAAAAAACGCCGAACTGAAAATATATAAAGCTATTATTCTACCAGTTATATTATATGGGTGCGAAACATGAACTCTTACTTTAACGGAGGGAAGGAGATTACAATTATTTGAGAATAAAGTTCTTAGGAAATTTTTTGGACCAAAGAGAGATGAACAGACAGGTGAAAGGAGAAGACTACTTAACAATGAACTACATGGTCTTTATAGGAAGCCAGATATAATAAGAACAGTTAAGTCTCGGTAGACTGCGATATGCAGGATATGTGGCACGAATGAGGAATGAAAGATATGCCTGGAAGCTTCTTGTAGGAAAACCAGAGGGAAAACGCCCAGTTGGTTGACCAAGAATGAGGTGGGAGAATAACATTAGCTATGGTTTGAGGGAAGTAGATTATACAGGGAATGATTGGAAAACGTTAGCTCAGGATAGAGATGTATGGACAGCTTATGTCCGATCAGCCATGAACCTACGGGTTCGGTACTGTCAGTGAGTAAGTAAGTATATTCCTTTTTTCTACATAATGTTGTCTAGACTCTTCTGTTTTTTGTTGAAGCCGCTGTTTATATGCATTTTGTTTTTCTTTGATTTCTAATTCTGTTTCTTCATTCCAAATTCTTATTCCTTTTCTGCTTCTATTTTTTCTTTTTTCCCCTATTGCTTCCAAGGCTGCCTTTTCAATACAACTTTTAATATTATTCCATTTTTCATCTGATATATATCTAGTTGGTGTGTGTATGAGGTATTGTTGTAGTCTTTGTTGATATAATTTTCTTATACTTTCCTCCTGCAAAAGGTATAGTTTGTATACTTCTTCATTTGTTGGTTTATTCCTGATTTTACTTTTTTTCCATCTTGACCACAATTTAAATTTACCCATTACCAAAAAATGGTCTGAATCAATATCACAGCCTCTATATGCCTGTACATCGTGGAGTTGCTGTCTTAGTTTATCATTAATTAGAATATAGTCTATCATTGTTCTGAGTCCTCTTGCGCTCCATGTGTATTTATTTATATCTCGTTTTTTTAACAAAATTATAAGAAATACAATTTAACACTACACTTACTGGAATGAAAGAATATTAGAGCCTCTACTGAAAATAAATAGAGGTAATTTAACAGTTCTTGGTGTATACACGCCAGAGAAGATAATGAAGAATTTTACAAAATATTACAAGTAATTTATAGCAAAATAAATAGAAATTATTACATTCTCATAATAGGAGATTTAAATGCCAGAGTAGGCAATGCTCAAGTTAACAATAATATTGGAACATTTGGTGAATCAACTACCAATAGGAACAGGACAAGATTAACAGATTTCGCTACATACAGTGAACTGAGTAATGAATACCTTTTACAATCATTGAAACAAACATAAGTATACATGGCATCGTCAGGACTCAAAATCAATCATTGATTATTTCAACACAAATAATAAGATTTCTAAATTGTTTCTCGATATCAGAGCCTACAGAGGATATGATATTAGTTCAGATCACTACCTAGTAGAAACAAAATTAAGATTTCTGCCAAGATGGTTAAAAAAAAGAAACAACATGAACAAATGTACAAGGTAAAATTATTTTATGATGACAGCATTAAATGGTTATATTCAAGAAGAATTCAGCAATATATGGCTACAACTCCAGAAAGCAATGATGTCGAAGAAGAATGGAAAAACATTAAAATGATAATTCAAAATGTAGCTAATGAAACTTTAGGAAAAGTAAATATACAACAAAGAAGAAATAGAACTCTAAAAATCTGGGATGATCAAATAAAACAATTGATTGAAGAGAAAAATGCAGCTATAAAAAATATTGAACACAAAGAAAGTAGAAAATGAAATAGAATTCAAATGCTGTAGAGCTATTGTTAAGAGGGAAAAAAAAAGAGACATAGGAAGACATGGTTAAATTTTGTTAGACATTTAGAATCAGACTTGCATAAGCTCCAGCCAAAAGCCTTCAAAATATTGAAACATTTGAACAAACATATTAAAGAATCTACCAAAATTAATTGCAGAGAAGAATTTTTCAATTATTATAGAAGTCTTTGGACTGACAATACTTATGAATAGAAAATTCCTGTATAATAATGAGATAGACTCCAAAATATCATTGGATGTGTTGAACAATAGTTTAAAGCAGAATTTTAATATCGTAAAAAATATAAAAGTTAAAATTAATAATTTTGTATTTTAAAATTCTTTTAATATTTAAATATAACTTAAATAAATAAAACATCTAAATAATTCATTTTTAGTTATTGTTGAATAAAAATGTCTCAGTAACAATTAAAGAAATTGTACTACATAACAGTTTTTGTAAATAATGCTTTTAAAAATTGTTTTAAGTCATTGTTGTCAAAATTATAAAGCTTGCTGTTATAACTGTAATAAAAACACCTGCCTAACTTCATATTCTTAAATGAAAGTAAACTAAACTCTGATTGGATGTTAAAACAATTAAATTTCGTATTTAACAAATCAAAATAAACCTTATATTTAAAGAACTATTAACCAATAGAATTTAAATATAACATCATGTGATGTAATAATGTTTTTAAAATTATAAAAGAATAGCACTATTCATTCTGCATACAACTGTCAACAAAGATGGAAGCAAGAAGAGATCTCCTGATAAAATGTAATATTTAATATAAAAACAATAATTGATTTAAGACAAGAAGAGAATTTATTTTTGAATTGACGGTGAAGAATAATACCACCTACATTTACTTAATCCAAGCGAATGATGACAAATCAAGAATACTACTACATTTACTTAATCTGCTGGGAAATTAAGAAGTGAATAAATTTACATTTATTTCTACAAGAAACTTTTTTGTATTTTTGAAGTGTTTTCCTATCCAGTGTACCAACTTCCGACCCTAAGAAGAGAATCCGGATCTACCGAAAACTAAACCCAACCTGAACCAGTAATTCTTTTTGGGACACCAATCCTTCTTCAAAATTACTACAACATCGGGCATGAAGAGAATTACTTCTTCAAGTTTAAAGAAATTGAAAATGGAATGGCAACTGGTACAGATGGGTTAATTCTGAATGTACAAATATGCTGGCATACTTTAATAATGTATTCGAAAATGCAGATATACCACAGGAATGGAAGACAATTTCCTTATGGAATGTCAAAATGGATTTAGGAAAGGATGGTCTTGTATTGATTCAGCATTTTTTGTTAAACTATTGCTTGAAAAAAGGAAGAGAATTCACCAAAACTTTTCAATATATTGGAGGACAGAAATATACCAAATGTACTTCTGTGGAACATACAAAATATTTCAAAGATTAAATGAAATAAAAGATTTTCTGAAGAAGGAATTATAAATTGTGGTGTGAGACAAGGTTGCCCCCTCTCCCCAACACTCTTTGCAATCTATATCAATGAAGTAATATGTTTTTGGAACAAGAAATATAAATTTGGAATAAGAATATCATAAAATACAAAATTAAACATCATATTGTTTGCAGATGACTAAATAATAATTGCAAATTCAGAAGAAATCTACAGAAAGGTCTATATATGAACTAACAAACTTACAGAAGAATCTGGATTGAAGATATCTACAGAGAAAATAAAAATGAAGGCATTTCAAGATGTAGATCCGGTCAGAAGTAAAATTGTATTTGATAATAAAATTTTGGAGCAGGTGAATAATTACATATCATTGTTGTTCTGGCAGATCTCACTAAGTCCAAAATTGTTTTGAGATACAGCAATTTTAAAATTTGATCAAACATAGAAGTCTGATACACCAGAATATATTAAGTGTCTATAATTTAGAAAAGGACAGGGATAACACTTAGTGGCTTTTGCCAGACTGAATCATTTTTGTAATTGGTAGGGTACATATCTCAAAACAGCCAATTTTGGACTTTGTGACTTCTGCTTGAATGCCGAAGATATCTAGGATGCAATATCTCATATGAAGAAGAAAAGGATGTAAATGCAAAAAATATCAAATTGTTTAAGGATTTTTGGGTTAATAAATTCCATCTTCAAGCCACAGTTAGTCCAAAAACATTCGAGACTTAAGTGTATAAAAACACTGGCTCTTCCAAATCTTTTATATGGTAGCGAAGTATGGACATTGAAACAGGATATACAGAGACATAGATCTGCTGAAATGAGATACCTTCAGAAGACTGCCAGATACACACTACTAGATCACAATAAAAATTAAGACATCTTAGAAGAATTACTCATGGAATCTTTAACAAAACAAAATTTCTGATTATAAGTCAAGATGGATGCAACATGTTCATCGAATGGAAGAGCACAGGATACCCAAACGATTGTTAAGCTATCAACTTGAAGGAAGAAGACCAGGACATCCACTCAAAAGACTTTTGGGTGGTGTTTCTCTTGGGGACAAAACATTTCAACAAATGGCCTAAATTCGTGAATGTGCCATGATAATGATGATGAGAGTTTGAATATGTTTAAAGTAATATTTAATGATGATTTGAAATATTTTTGGTCCAGTTTATCTGAGGGTGTGTTTACAAGATAATTTCATTAAATAGTTCTATCCAGCATTTTTAAACTGACTCAAACTTTCTGGCGGCACTATGGTCCTGGGGTCGACTCAGCCTCTAACGAAAATGAGTACCAGACACTTGATCTGGGGGTAAAGGCGGCCGTCACGTAGGGCTGACATCAAGTGCCTCCCGAGGCCTGTCGTAGGATCTTTTTGCTCTTTAGTTCTATCCAGCAGTGTAGATAATATATGTTTCTTATTATTTTAGTTTTTGTAATTTCTCATAAATATTGAACAACTTATATAATTACATCTCCAAAATATGCTCAAAATGAACTGCCCTGTATGCAAGATTGAAATTATTTTCACAACTTCATCATAAAATTTGAATAAAAATTTGTTTATCCAAAAGTGAATTGTTTTACTTGTAAAATGTTAATACTTTCTTCGTATATTCATGAAATATGCAAAAAATAGTTCAGTATTACTGTAGTATAGACAGTACTTTGAACGCCTGTTTTTGGCCACATTATAAGAATGTTATTGACTGTAATGATGCAATAGGAAATGTTATCAAATTATTTTTAAAACTTTCACAAATCATGTTGATTCCTTATCTAAATATTGCACATGTGTTCATAAGATGAATTCCTAATACTGAAACGGAATGAAAGATACTTTCAATTGTGCTATGATATATTTCATAATTATATGTTACATTTTCAGATGGGTCAGTATGAAGAAACTCTACCGGAAATGTACGCCTCAAATCAGTGTTCACAAGGAGGGGACAATACCTTGATGTATAAATCTGAAAAGTGTTGTGTTAGTAATAAGTCATTTACTATAATGTCAGTCATAATACACATTTAAGTTTACATAGTAATGAGAAACCAGTAAAATGTTCAGTCTGTGATAAATCATTTACTCAAAAGTCAAGTCTTAATAGACATAAACGTTTGCATATTAATGAGAAACCATTCAAATGTTCAATGTGTAATAAAGCATTCACTCAGAAGGATCATCTAAATAGACATTTACGTTTGCATAGCAATGAGAAACCATTCAAATGTGTTGCCTGTAATAGGTCATTTACACAGAAGTATCACCTTCAGGGGCATTTACGATTGCATACTAATGAGAAACCATTCAGTTGTTTTTTCTGTAATATGTCATTTACACAGAAGTCGAGTCTAAACAGACATTTGCTTTTTCACAGGAATGAGAAACCATTCAAATGTTCAGTTTGTAATAAGTCATTTACGCGGAAGTTGTCTCTTACTTCACACTTACGTTTGCATACTAATGATAAACCATTCAAATGTACTATTTGTAATAAATCATATAATCAGAAGACACATCTTAATACTCATATACTTTTGCACAATAATGAAAATGCATTCAAATGTTCTCTTTGTAGTAAGTCATTTAACCATAATTCGTCTCTTAATAGACATTTACGTTTGCATAGAAATGAGAAACCATTCAAATGTTCAATTTGTAATAAATCATTTCTCAAAAAAGCAATCTGAAAACTCATATACGTTTGCATTGTAATGATAAACTATTCAAAAGTTCCACTTATAACGAGACATCAATTCAAATGTCCTAAATTGTTACACATTGACATACACACAGTTATGAGAAATCATCCAACATGTTCACTGTGTAATAGATCCTTTCCTCAGGAAACAAATTTCATAGATATTAATATATGCATAATAATGAGAAAGAATTCTAAATTTGTGTTCATCAGAAATCTATTCAAATTGAGTAAGTATATGTTCACTGAAATAAGAAACCACAATTTTGTTTGCAGCTCAGTGATTTAAAAATTTGTCTGAAGTTATGATGGTAATAAATTATTCATTTAGAAAGTCAATGTTAATGCAAATATTCTTATTAAATATTATGAAAGCTATTCAAATATTGTATGACCTATTAGTTCATTAAATTTTGTTAAGATCATTTCATTATTTATTTTAATAAGGTTACTTATTACTGTTATTATATTATTATTATTTGTATTAATAGTGCATGTAAGACTCTGCAGCTAATATAGCTTTTCGAAGTAAAAAAAATGACTTTATGAAATCCTCTGCTTTCTGTCACAATCTGATTGTAGAGAATGTTTTTTTTTTTACTATGATAAGACCAAGAGATATAGTAGGTGTTTAGATAGACAACATTTTCAGAATTTTCTGACTTTTCTGACTTATAATTTTACCAATGCCATATATTACACAGGTCAACAGTGTTTTGTTGCCCTTGATATAAGATTAATTTCGGATATATTTATGCTCACAATTCATGAAACTGTTAATGATTTTGGAAGATTTGCTCTGTTTTTTAATCATTGTTTTCATTTTACACTACAAAAATCGGAAAATATGAAAAAGTATAACAGATATATTTATAATATCAATTGTTTTTTTTTGAAAAATTAGTACATACCGACGTTAATAGAAGGAAAAATGTCGAAAACCCATGTTAAACTGCAGTGAAACGCTTTTTATAAGATTTTCTTCTATAATTTTTTAGGGGACAATCTATTTTTAAAGACCAGCAGTAATCTGCCATCATGTGACGGTCCCATCTACCCTGATACCTTTCCTCCATTACTTTTTGATCCTGGTGAAAGCACTCTCCCTGTTCGTCACTATAATCTTCTAAATTATCCGGAAATCTATCCAGGAGACTGTGGAGAAAGTGTAACTTTATACTCATGTTTGCTCCCAGATTCTTGATGCTTGTCAACATGTTTTGCACAATTTCTTTATAATTTGGTGCTTTATAGTTACCTAGGAAATTTTCTACCACCAATGCAAAACCCTTCCAAGCTTCACTTTCCGGAACAGTCTTTCATCAATTGCTGATTTTGAGGACCTTCAAATATTCCGCCTTTTAATTTTTCCATACTGAGCTTAGGAAATTTTCTACAAATGCATTTGAAACATTCTCCTTCCTTGTCCAACGCTTTGGCGAATTGTTTCATCATATCCAGATGCACGTTATGAGTACTTTAATTCTGTCAAATAACTGAGATCACGGCCGATGTGCGGAGTGAGGGGTGCGAGAGTGGGGATCACGTGATGTTTGTATGCGCAGAAATCAAATCATGAATGGAAACGTAAATTTTATTATTAACAAGCCGTACGCTACACTGTTTAAAATATAAGATACGCAAAAATCATAAAAACTAGAGCACATTCAACACTTTCATGAATACATTCGTAAAATGCGCACTTGAAAACATAGAAATTCGCTGAGATATCCAGGGCAACAAAAAAACAATTTTGTAGAGCTGTGTTATTTAATGCTGACTAGATGTTTCGCAGATTTGTTGCTCATTTTGTGTACTGGTTTTGTTATTTATGATTTGCAATCTCTTTTTATTCAGCTAATATCATTATTTTTAATATTTTTCTTCCGAAATGATACTCTAGTAATTAATCCTCCCGCTTCATATAGAAATGTTATTCGATAAATGATATACATGTACCGGTGTATATATATATATATATATATATTAGTCAAAAATGTATTTATTAGGCTCTATTACAGCACTTGCTCTTGAATTTATGGAAACTGCTTAAAAAATGAAAATTGACTTACTTGGTTGTGCGTGTGATTGAAAATTTTATCAGAGAGATTACTTGGATTGATCTTGGGAAATTTTAATGTTAGGATCTCTTGAAGAGGATCAAGTGTAAATAGAAAACCTTTTAATTCTTCTGTTGATATGAAAATTGTGAGAGGTATAGGACATGCAGGATTATGTACACTTAGCGACAAAAAGAATGAGCCGCTTCAAAAAGCAGAGTTCTTCTTATGGCCCACTGCACATACTCGAAAAGCCATAGATGTGGTTCACGGGGTAACGCACTGTTAAATGTTTTAAATGCGCTGTATTTGGTTTAATGCTCTTAAATAGTTAAAAAACAGTGGAGGAGACGTGTTTCTAGATATTTAAGAGCGTTGGACAAATGCAATATTACTCAAATTGCGACATTTTAAATAAAGTTCAACTCTCGTTCATAGTGTAAAAGTAAACACGGCAACTAGCATCAGACGTTCGAATAGCTTAGACGGTTAAACTACTTAGGCCTACAACAAGATGAAACGTATGTGAAAGCCAGGGTTCAAATCCTCCGACAATTGTTTTTTATTCATTTGTATTTTCGCAAAATACATCCTATAATATTTCATTCCTGCCACATAATCTACGTTTACTTTACACTATATTAAGTAATATTCCTGCCTCTGTAACACTATTTAGCTACCGGTATAAATTTAATTTTGCGTGCAGTACCACGATTTAATAATAATGCTATAAATGTATGTAATAAAATATAATATAGCTTCATATATTTATGTGTTTATTTAGTTATTACGTATTAGTGAGGAAATAGTTTCAACCTTCAATTAAAATATTTAGTTTATATAGGCCTATGTCAAGTCCATCATAATAATAGCTCATAGATGATGGACAATAATAAAAAAATTATTATTATTATTATTGACATATATAAAAATAATAATAATTGTAATAATAATAATGGGATGTATCAATTGATGTGAAGAATGTAATTACCTGGGGATCAAAATTAACTCAAAATGTCCCAAGAAAAGTACACCCTTCGACAAAAAAAAATCGTCATCTCTTGAACGCACATTTCTTCTAAGTCATACTCGGCACAGCGCTGGGTTCAAACTAGGAAACTAGTCATAATTGTGCAGTCCCTGAGCTACTGTGTTATGTGGCATGAACTGAAGACTCTTCTACGTGTCCCGATAGCTCAGCGGTAAACCACGCGGTCATTGTTTCTGTTAATGAAGATCGCAGGTTCGCGTCTTCAATTATGCAGTTATTTTTCGTGATATTTGTATTAAAACGTTTTATGAATTAAATATATTTTATTTCGAAATTTGAATTAATCTATACTTTTTAAGTTCATAATTTTTTTATACCGTTGAGGTTATAAAAATGTTAAATTATATATTTTTACACGCTTTATATTAGCTTGACCTGTATCTGTCTATCTATGTAACGGAATCTTTGAACACAATTTTCATCCACTTAAAAACATTGGATCGACTTGAAACTTTGTATACTTGTAAAGGACCCATGACAATACATAATTTCATAATTTTTTTCTAAAATCCTGGCCAGAATCATCAGAAAATCAAAAAAATAAAAACCGGTATAATAGGTTGCAGACTTATCAACTTTTTAGTCAATCATTGTAAGAGCTCAGTCGGTAGAGCGGTGGACTGTAGTGGTATATAATTTTAGTAATCCATAGGTCGCTCGTTCAAATCCGACCCGGAGGATTTTTTTAGAAGAGTATTAAGCAATTAAATTTTCATGGGATTCCAGTTTATGAGAATCAATTAAACTAAAAATAAAAAAATAAATAATAGTTTAAAAAACTAAAACAACACACTTTATTAGAAAACCAAAGTAAAAACTAAATAATAGTTAAAAAAAGCTAAAACATCACGCTTTATTAGAAAACCGAACTAAAAAATGAAAAATATTTTAATTTCCAACACTTGGGATAAAATTAAAGGGGTCAACAAAAAAATCATCTCCAACACATCTAGAATAAAACTAGAGTTACCTACAAAAAAAAAATTTACCATCAAAAGTGTTGGGTGCTTTTTATGGTTTTTACGTTTTCTTCTTAGAGACGTTACTTTTACCAATATCTGTTTATTATCAAATATATTAATTGATATAGAGCACCCCATGCTTTTAATGGTAAAATTATTTTTTTTTGTAGATAACTCTTAGTTTTATTCTAGATGTGTTGGATTGGAAATTATTTTTTGTTGACCACTTTAATTTTATCCCAAGCATGTTGGAAATTAAATTTTTTTTCATTTTTTAGTTTGGTTTTCTAATAAAGTGTGTTGTTTTAGTTTTTTTAACTATTATTTATTTTTACCTTGTATACTACCGTCTTCCTCAACTATCTAACATTTTCGTTGATTTCACTCTAGGCCTTTCGATGCATGCTTCATCTTCTGGAGTTGTAGTAGTATTGAATTAACTGTATGTCTAATCGAGGGTTTTGCTTATTAGGCACATTTTCGTTGAGAATGTTTGTATTCTTGGCCTTCTTTATAATTTCGATTTCTTGTAAAATGTTAATTTTGTGACTGTTGTTTTCTCTGTGTATAATTTACATTGTATTATGGATATTGTTGAAACTGTGGCCGCTTTCTGAAATGTGTTTAGCGAAATTTGATTTCATTGTTAAAGGAGAAGACAAATCAAATTTCGCGGTTCACCAGGTTGAATCCAATCGAAAATGTATGGGCTAAGATGAAAATAGAGATGAACTCTAATTGGCCTGCAGATGCACGAAAAACGAAAGATGGCTTATGGGCACAAATTCAAGACGCCTGGGATGCTCTAGCCGATCGTCCACGTGCCTGTAGAAGCCCCGCAGATTGAAGGCGGCAATAGATGCTGAGGATTCATACACCCGATATTGATTTTGTTTTCGTTAAAGTTTTCATTTTAGAACATATTATTTTCTTTCTTCATTTAATTATTAGAATGTTTTCATTTATGTGTTTTGTGTGTGCATTAAAGCCATAAAACTCAGATATAAAATTAAATATGAAACTATATTACAGGCGAAATGCTATCCTAACATTCAGTAAAAAAAGAAGTAGAACGGGAATCGAACCCGTGAGGTTACGAACGCAGATGTTGTGTGTTAAACCGCTCGACCACGGAAACACACAAAGGCAAGCTCTCTCTTTTATGTTACTTGAGTGTGCACTGCGTTAACTAGCAAACAACACGCACAATTGCTGAAAACGTGTTAATGTGAATAAGGCTTCTGCGAGTGCTCACGAAGTTCTCCGATCGGTTGATAGAATCAAGAGATGACTCTTTTTTTTTGTCTAAGGGTGTACATAAAATATACAATTCAGAAAGGCAGATCGGTAATAACATGGTAATATTTAAACGGAGTTTTGTGGGATAAGAACATAAGAATAGATACCAAATTAGAAATTTATAAATCCATAATTCGAAGCACGGTGCAGGAAGAAACTTGGCATCTGAAATAAAATGTTAGTATAAAGCTTATGTCTACCGAAATGGATTCTTACAGACGCTCAACTAGACATTATAAATTGAAAAAAAAATCAGAAATACAATCATCACACAACAAATGAAAGTCCAAAATTCAATATTAGATTTTGTGAGATACAGACAACTAGAATGGTATTGTAATATACCGTAGGATGCCACAGAAAACAATACCCAGACAAGCTTTGGAATGGATTCCACCTGGTATAGGAAAGAGAGGTGGACCAGATTAAAATGGATGGATGATGTTAGAAATATGACGGAGCTAGGTCTGGAAGAATTGTAATTAGAAGATAGAGAAGAATGGAGAAAAATAAGATAAAAATTAAAAAAGCTTTGAGCATAGGAAGATGTTTATTACACTGTAAACCTGTTATATAAATAAGTAAATAATAATATTAATACTTCCAAATAGTTAGTACGTTTTTTCTTTAACAATGAATATACAGAATAAAATGGAAAGCACTTTAAGAATTTAAAAAATTTACCTCACCGGGAATCGAACCTGCGATCTCTTCTATACGAATCAAGCCACTAAGCACTGAGCTACGCTTTCGCTGCCTTGTTGCGTTTAGAAAGAATACTCTTCAAGGGAAGAAGGAAAACGTATTGTAGCTCTACTCTGCAATTAGTTTCCTCGTGTGAATCGCGCGGTTAGAACTTGAAATATTCGAGATCAAGAGTCGGCCCATTCTTTTGTCGCTAAGTGTACATGTGTACTCATATACAAAAAAAAAATATTCTCTCTAAACAATGCAACTGTTCAAAAAATAAGGAAGGAAAGTTAATGTTTGTTCAGGTATGCCTGAGTGTCGTAGTTGGTAGTGTGTTAACGCCTCATGTTCAAATTCCGTAGCAGGTGTTTTTCTTCTTCTTCTTTTTCTTCTTCTTCCTTCCAAGTATTAGGCCAAGGCCTGTTGCGATCCTATAGAAACTTTTCCCTCCAGCGTTTCATAGGACGGCCCAGTGATCTTCGTCCTCTTGGTATATAATTATAAACAGCTTTGGGGATCCGATTTGAACTCATTCTTTCAAGATGGTGTTTTCCAATTTAGTTGGTACTGTTTAATATATATTCCAAAATTGGCGTAGTCTTCAATTCTTTTAAGATATCGGTGTTCCTTTTCCGATCCCATCTGGTGTACCCCCCCGCTTCTGCGCATGAATCTCATTTCACAAGCCGTTATTCTGCTTTCATGTTTTTTTTTAGTGTCCATGCTTCACTACCATAGGTCAACAATGATCTAGCCAAAGTGTTATATAAACGTAATCTGGTGTTTTTTTTGTACAAGGGATGGTTTCATAACTTGATTAATAATTCCTAAACTTTTATTATAACTAGTAATTTTTTCAGGGGTATCCTTTTCATCCCAGATAGAGAGATAATATCCAAGATATTTAAATTGATTAGATCTCTCTAAAATTTATTCTGGAGACAGATATTACTTTGTATGGGGTCCCTTCCCATGAAATGCCATAATTTTAGTTTTGTTAATTGATATTTCCATATTAAATTTGGCACCTATTTTTTGTAAATTATAAATTGATCGTTGCAAATCATTTTCGGAAAGTGCCAGAAGAGCTAAATCGTCTGCAAAAAGAATAGCATCGAGTTTGAGGTTCCTATTGATGGGTATATATCCTCGTTGTGTTTTCCTCCATTCATTTATTAATTTATTCATGTATATAATGAAAAGCACCGGTGAAAGTCCTCATCTCTGTCTTACTCCAGTGTTGATCTTTTCCCAAGAAGATAATTTGCCATCTTGTTTAACAGAGATTTCATTATCTTTAATAGATGTTGAAGATATTAGTAATATATTGTTGTGGAACGTTATCATCAGCTAAAATTTGTAGTAATATATTTCTGTCTACTTTGTCAAAAGCCTTTATGAAGTCAACGAAGGCGATATGAGTTTCTTTCTTTTCATATTATATGTGTGTGTGTGTGTGCGTGCGTGCGCGTGTTTCTGTTTGTGTGTGCGTGTGCGTGCGCGCCCATGAGAAGAAAAATTAATGTCTGAACTGGGATTTAACTCTAACTCTATAGGTAAGTGCATTATCCGCTATGCTATCCAGGCATCCCAATTGCAAACATTAATGTTACTTCCTTATGTATAATTCTCAAATCATATATATATATAGGCCTATATATATATATATATATATATATATATATAAAATATAGGCCTACGGTAGGCCTATATATGATTGTAGTGGGATTTTGACCTTGTGCAATTAGATTATAGCTTCCAAACGATCTTAATGGAACGAGAACAGGAGGCTATTAAACTAAGATGACTTATTAAAAACTAAAATAAATACTGATAATATTAATATATTTATTTTCTCTTTTATGATACAATTTGATTTCTCTATTTATCCCAGTTTTCTCAATTTTCTTTCTGTTTACAATATTTTCACGTATGCTCTTTGAATTTTGTAAATTTACACAGTTTTCCCATTTGTATCCCTAAACGTATTTTTCTCATTTTCAGCGGTAATCTTTTACAAAAATATTTTTTAAACTATTATGTTATTTGTACATATAGAGACTGGCTAAAAAAAAAAAAAAAAAAAGAAACGTATTTTCTAAACTATTCATAGCATACAGAAATAAGCTGGAGTATTATAAGCAAACCTTTAAGACTTGTTACAGGAGCTGTTAAAAACAACAAATTTTACATCATTAATCCTCACTGGTAGGGTGAAATTTCTGTTTAAATAGCTGGTAGTTGTGGTGTAGACTTCCTTAATTGGATGTAACAAGTATAGGCTAATATATTATATTAATAAATTTAACCTGTTCATAATCATCATCATCCATGGAAGTACTCTTGGTGTTTTTGCAAAAAATGTCCAAATTTTCGAAATTTTGAAAACAGCAAGAATTTATTATACAGTAGAGAGCGTGTCTGGGTTTTCCTAATCGTGTAAGCTGCAATCGTGAAAACTGCAAAAATTGAGTCTGGAGGGTGTGTCTGGGATTTCTAACGGAGGAAATTTCCCGATCGAGTATTCCTAGGCTATAGTCTAGGTTTCTGTACCATAAATGTCAAAAGTTTGGAAAAATTGAAAACTGTTAATGTTGAGTCTGGAGGGTGTGTACATGTTTTCTAATGCAGAAAATCCGGTCTAAATCGAACATTTCCTGATCGATTATTCCAAGGTTATATTCTTCAAATTTTTACCAAGCATGTCTAAATTTTTCAGAAGTGCAAAAATTGAGGCTACATGGCGTGTACGGAATTTCTAATGCAGAAAATCGGTCTAAATCGAAAATTTCTCCATCGTTTATTTCAAGCCTATAGTCTTTGTGATTTTATCAAAAATTGCAAAAATTAAGTCTAGAGGGGTTTTCCGGCATTTCTAATGCAGAAAATCCTGAAAAAAAATCCCTATCGAGTATTCCTAAGACTATAGTCCTGGTGTTTTAACGAAAATGTCGAAATTTTGGAAAATTTTGAAAACTGCAAAATAGTTTAGGTGTTTATAACACGAAGATAAAAAAAAATTTTAAACTCTAAAACTTCACAAATTGAGTATAGAGAGTGAGTCCGAGATTTTTAATATAGGAAATCCTGTCAAAATCGAAAATTTCTCGATCCAGTATTCGAAGGCAAAAATGTAAATAAATTCTAAATTTTGGAAACTGCAAAAATTGAGTCTAGAATGTGTGTCCGTGATTTCGTATGCAGATAAACTGGCCTTAATCTAAAATTTCCCCGTTGAGTATTCCAAGGTGTTTTCTATATACAAAAAAGTGAAACATTTTAGAAATCTTGAAAATTGCAAAAACTGAGTCGAGAGGGTGTGTGCGAGATTGCTAATGCAGAAACAGGGACAAATCGGAAATATCCTGATCGAGTATTCCTAGGCTATATGATTGGTATTTTTAACCAAAAGTGTAAAATAATTCTGAATTTTTTAAACATTGCAAAAATTGAGTCTAGGTGGTGTGTCCGGGATTACTAAGGCAGAAAATCCGGTCTAAATTGAAATTTCCCTGTCGAGTGTTCCAAGGTATAGCATTGGTGCTTTTACCGAAAATGTCAAAATTTTTGTACATTATGAAAACGGCAAAAATTGATTCTAGAAGGAGTATCCGCGTATTCTGTTACAGAAAATCCGGTCTAATTCAAAAATTTTCCGATCAAGTATTCCAAGCCTACAGTCTAGCTGTTTTTACAAAAATGTAAAAAGCTTTGAAAAATGCAAAATTGAGTCTAGACGGTTTGTCTGAGATTTCTATTGCAGAAAATCCGGTCTAAATCGATTTTTTTCCGCCGATCGAGTATTCAAAGAATATAGTCTTGGTGTTCTTACCAAAATTGTAAAAAAATTCAGAACTATTAAAAATTGCAAAAATTGATTCCATAGCGTGTGACCCGGATTTCTAATGCAGATAATCCGGTCTAAATCGAAATTCCCGATCTACGATTCCTAGGCTATAATCTTGGTGTTTTTTACCGAAATGCCAAACATTTTGAAAACTACAAAAATTGAGACTTAGGTAAAACAAATTGGAAACTTTAAAACTGAAAAATTGAGTATAGATGATGTTTCCGGGTTTTATAATATAGAAAATCCGGTGTAAATAAAACATTTCCCGATCGAGTATTTTTTACCAAAAAGGTAAAAAAATAAATTTTACAAACTGCAATACTTGAGTCTAGAGTTTGCGACCGCGATTTCTAATACAGGCAATCCGGTCTTAATTGAAAATTTCGCAGTCGAGTATTCCAAATCTATAGTCTTGTTGTTTTTTCAAATCATGTCAAAAATTTTCGAAATTTTGGTAACTGAAAAAATTGAGTCTAGATGGTGTGCCTGGGATATGTAATGGGAAAAAAATCCAAACTATAGCCTTGGAAAATCTCGATTTTCAAGTTTTCCTCTTAGACCTAATTTTTTACAATATAAATCCCGGACACACCCTCTAGATTGCATTATTGCAGTTTTCAAAGCTTCTAAAATTTTGTCAACTTTGGGTAAAAATCCAAGACTTGGAAAAAAATAACTCGATTTTCAAATTTTCGACTTAGACCGGATTTTTTTGCTTCATAAATCGCGGACACAGACACTAGATTGTATTTTTGAAGTTTTCAAAATTTCTAAATTTTTGTCATTTTAGGAAAATGCCTTGGAAAAACTTGATTTTGAAACTTTTTTATACTTAGACCGAATTTCTTGCATTATAAATCGCGGACACACCTCTAGATTGTATTTATGCAGTTTTCAAAAGTTCTAAAATTTTGTCATTTTTGGGAAAGAAATCCGAGACTATAGCCTTGGTAAATTAACTCGATTTTCAAATTTTCGACTTAAACCGGATTTATTGCATTTTAAATCCCTGACACGCCCTCTACATTGTATTTTTGCAGTTTTCAGATTTTTAAAATTTCATCATTTTTTCAAAAAATCCAAGACTATAATACAGCCTTGGAAAAAAATTACTCAATTTTCAAATTTTCTACTTAGACAGGATTTTTTGCATTATAAATCGTAGACACGCTCTCCAGATTGTATTTTTGCTGATTTCAAGGTTTCTAAAATTTTTGTCATTTTTGGGAAAAAAATCCTAGACTATAGCTTTGGAAAAACTATATTTTCAAATTTTCGACTTAGAACGGATTTTTTGCATTATAAATCATGGACACACCCTCTAGAATGCATTTTAGTAGTTTTCAAAATTTCTAAAATTTTGTCATTTTTGGTAAACATCCAAGCAAAAAAAATAACTCGATTATCAAATTTTCGATTTGGACCGGATTTTTTGCAACGTGAATCGCGGGCAAACCCCAGTACTACAGCCTTGGAGAGAAAATAACTTGATTTTCAAATTTTGGACTTAGACCGGAATTTTTGCATTATAAATCACGCCCCTCTAGATTGTATTTTTGCAGTTTTAAAAATTTCTAAAATTTTGTTATTTTTGGGAAACAATCCTTGGAAAAAATAACTCAATTTTAAAATTTCGACTTAGACCAGATTTATTGCATTATAAGTCGCGCACAAAGCCTGTAGACTGTATTGTTGCAGTTTTCAAATTTTCTAACATGTTCTCATTTTTGGGGAAAAAACCAAGATAGTATGGAACAAAAATTACTCGATTTTCATATCTACGACTTAGACCGGATTTTTTGCATTATAAATCGCGGGCACACCCTCTAGATTGTATTTATGCCGTTCTCACAATTTCTGGAATTTTGTAATTTTTGGGGAAAAAATCCGAGACTATACTTACTTACTTACTTACTCACTGGCACTATCGAACCCGTAGTTTCATGGCCGCGCGGACATAAGCTCTCCATACATCCCTATCCTGAGCTAATGCTTTCAAATCATTCCCTGTATAACCTACTTCCCTCAAATCATAGTTAATGTTACTCTCCCACCTCATTTTTGGTCTACCAATTGGGCGTTTTCCCTCTGGCTTTCCTACAAGGAGCTTCCATGAAAGTCTTTCATTCCCCATACGGGCAATATGTCCTGCCCATCGCAGTCTACGAGACTTAACTGTTCTTATTATATCTGGCTTCCCATAAAGAACATGTTGTTCATGTTATGTGTCTTCTCCATTCACCTTGTTATGTAGTCTTCTCCATTCACCTATCTGTTCATCTCTTTGGTCCAAAAATTTTCCTAAGTACTTTATTCTCAAATACTCGTAATCTCCTTTCCTTCCTTAAAGTAAGCGTCCATGTTTCGCATCCATATATAACTGGTAGAATAATAGTTTTATATATTTTCAGTTTAACACTTTTTGAAAGGAGTTGGGGCTTCAAGAGTCTCTCCAATGCATAATAGCACGCATTTCCAGAATTGAGTCTATATTTAATTTCTTTGTGCATCTCATTCCTATTTGTGAATATTGTTCCTAGGTATTTGAATTCAGCCACTTCCTCAAAGTCTCCCTCATTTGTCATCAGCTGTCCATTTCCATTATTTAATGAAATTCTACGTGTGACCATATATTTAGTTTTATTGATATTTACTTCCAGTCCTAATTTCTTAGTGTTACTCAATAGTGTGTGCATGCTGTCCTTTAGTATCTCCTCGCTATCGGCCAATAATACTATATCATCAGCATAAACTAACAGCTTATTATTACCATTCAGTTGTAAGCCTTCCTCATTCTCTAAACATTTAATGGCATGCTCTAGTAAAGTAAAGTAAAGTAAAGTGATCCCACAACAGACCCGGAGGCCCTTGGGGTAGTAGGAGGTTAAGGCTCCCACTTTTACTAGACAATCGGCACTTTATGTCAGCCGGGTTGTCAGCCCTGCGTGACGGCCGCCTTTACCCCCAGAACAAGCGTCTGGTACTCATTTACGTTAGAGGCTGAGTCGACCCCAGGGCCATAGTGCCGCCAGTGGGTTTGGGTCAGTTTAAAAATCCTGACCCCAATGGGACTTGAACCCTCGACCCTCCGGCTTGTAGCTCAGTGCCTTAACCACTACGCTACGGCATGCCCCCGGCATGCTCTAGTACAAAATTAAATAGTAGAGGAGATAGTGCATCTCCTTGCTTCAACCCATTCTGGATTTCAAAAGTGTCCGAAAACTGTTTGCCTACACGCACCCTACTCTTTGTGCCATTTAGACACATTCATATAAGTCTAACTAACTTTTTAGGAATTCCGAACTCCAGCAGGATATTATATAACTTCTCCCTCTTAATTGAATCATATGTTTTTTTGAAGTCTACATATAGTTGATGTACAATACCATTATATTCCCATTTCTTTTCTAAAATCTGTCTTATACTAAAAATCTGATCTGTTGTAGACCTGTTTCTTCTAAATGCACATTGTTGATCTCCTAGAATGTAATCAAAATAGGGAGTAAGTCTGCTTACTAATATATTTGTAAGAATTTTGTACGAAGTTGAAAGTCATGAGATGTCCCTGTAGTTGTTGCAATCAGTTTTATCTCCTTTCTTATAAATTGGTACGATAATTGATTCCTTCCATTTATCTGGAATAGCTTATTTTTTCCCAATCATACTAAGCAACCGGCGTATCTTGTCCATCAATTTTTCTCCCCCTGATTTTATCAGTTCTGTTGGGATCTCATCTGAACCTGATGCTTTATACATCTTCAATTTTTCAATCGCCATTTCAACCTCTAATGAACTTGGCTCTGCGACTAGCATTTCTGCTGTCTGTAAATTATCCTCCTCAATGCCCTGTTCTGTATGTACATTTGATAGTTGATTAAAGTAACTTTTCCATTTATTTAATATACTCCTGGAATCTGCAATCATATTCCGAATTACACTGCTCAAAAAAATTAGGGGATATTGTAGAATAACCTATTAAGACTATGTTTTTAGGAACAGTATTAGATGCAATCACTTTCTATTACTCCAAAAGAATGTCAACAAGATTTTGAAGTCATTACGTAATCTCTGTATCACACCAGATGTCAAAGAGATCCTGATTAGGAATATGGCAAACAAACAAAGCAACATTAACATGGGTGAAAATGTTTCTAGTATGGTGTATGGTCTCCTCGAACGGCCAGCACTGCCTCACACCTGTATGGCATTGATGCAATGAGGTTAGCAATGAGTTCTTGGGGATACATGGCCACACTTCCATAAGAGCAATGTGCAGCTCTGGAACAGTTGTGGGAGGTGCTGGTCTGCCTGCAATGCACCTGGCTAATGCATCCCACACATGCTCAATCGGATTTAAGTCCGGGGAGGAAGCTGGCCATTGCATACGCTCGATACCCTCCACTTACAGCATGTCGTCCACCAAGCCAGTTCTGTGGGGTCGTGCATTATCGTCCATAAAAAGAAAATAATCACCTATGGCATCAGCATAAGGCACGACAAAAGGTCGGAGAATCTCATCTCTATACTTTACCGCAGTCAAAGTACCACCTTGGATAACGTAGAGGTCCGTACGTCCACCACTACTGACTCCTGCCTACACCATCAATCCACCGCCACCATATGGGGATCTTTCACGTACAAAAGCTGGATTGTTTCGTGTCCCTTTTTCTCTCCAGATGAATACACGCCGACTATCACATTCCATGTTGAATCGCGACTCATCAGAAAAAAGAACTGATCTCCGTTCAGCATGCCTCCACCCACGATGTTCCTCCGCCCAGTTTCTGCGATCTCTACGGTGTTGTGGAGTTAACCTGGTACACACCATGGGCCTACGGGCATAGAGACCACTTCCATGCAGTCGATTTGGGACAGTTTGAGTTGACACCCTGCGTCCTGTTGCTGTTTGAAGTGTATTTCGCAGTTGAGTTGCATTCTGCTGTCTATTCCGACGGGCTGTTAACAAGAGGTAACGGTCATCCCTTGCTGTTGTTGCCCTTGGTCGACCTTGTCCGGCTCTTCTGTGAACAGTATATTCTTTGAAAATGATTCCAAAGACTGGAAATCACGCTTTGAAACACCCCAATGGCTTGTGCCACCTCTTGTTGTGTCTGTCCAGGTTCCATCCTTCCTATGGCCCTCCAAGCCATTAGTTCAGGTAAATCACGTTGTCGAGGCATCACTGTCCCTAAGGCAAGTCATTCACTAACTGAAAACTGGACTGGATTTAAAAACAGCAACAAAACATTCACCCCCACACCACCCTTTCACATCAACAGTACAGACACTGCCCTCTGGTGTGGTACCGAGGTTACGTAACAACTTCAAACTCTTATTTACATTATCTTGGAGTAATAGAAAGTAATTGCATCTAATACTGTTCCAAAAAACATAGTCTCAATAGGTTATTCTACAATATCCCCTAATTTTTTTGAGCAGTGTATGTTTGTTTCTAGCCTGAAACCCTTTCTTCTCTATACTAATTCCCTGATATAATTCTCTAATGTTCCTATTTTTTGCATTAATTTCAAGATCATAAATTTTCTCTCTCAAATATTCCCTCTTTTTACTCTTTAGTAACTTGGTGGTTTCCCGTCTAACACTACCCAATTGCTCTAAATTTACCTCATTTGGCTCGTGTAACCATTTCATTTTTGCTAGCTTTCTTTTCTTTACAATGTCGGCACATTCCTTATCAAACCATTTCTTGTTTTGCCTCTTTTTAAACAACCAATGCTTTCTGATGCTGACAATTTAATAGTATCTCTTATAGCCTCCCATTCTTTATTTATATCAGTTTCTTCTTCGTTTGCCACATTGTCATCTGAAGATTCCAGTACTTCAAATCTATTGGCAATTTTGATTTGGTATTCTTTCCGCATTTCATCATGTTTCAAGTTTTTTAATTCAAATTTTACAGAATCGTCTTTAGCGTTTGTTCCTCTCGTAAGCGATAGCCGTTGTCTGATTTTCACTCTGACCAGATGATGATCCGAATTGCAGTCTGTCCCTCTAACTGATCTAACATCGATGATGCTACTGTGCCAGCGTTTATCCACTAATACATGATCTATCTGGTTCCGAGTTTCTCCATCTGGGGACGTCCAGGTGTATTTATGAATATCCTTATTCTGAAATGTTGTGCTCTTAACAATGAGATTCTTCAATGTGGCAAATGTGTCTAATCCAACCCCGTTGTCGTTACTATCTTCATGAAGACTGAATGTGCCTATTGTTGGTTTGAATATATCTTCCCGCCCCACTTTTGCATTAAAATCTCCTAAGACAATTTTTATATGATATCGTGAAAGGCTATCAAAGAAGCATTCTAATTCTTCATAGAACTCATCCTTGATCTGTCATCTTTATCTTCTGTGGGGGCATGTACATTTACAATTATAAAATCATGTCGTTTACCCTTTAGAATTATGTATGATATCCTATCACTAACAAACTTAATATCTCGGATAGCGGATAGAATCCTCGTTCTGACTAAAAAACCCGTTCCAAATGCAGGTTTTTCTACACCCCCGTAGTATAATGCAAAGTTTCCTGATTCCTGACTACCTTCACCTGGCCACCTACCTTCCTGTAAAGCGACTATATCCAAGGGTGTGAATTTAACTAATTCGCGTGTTAATATCTCTAGTGCCCCGCTATTGTATAAAGTCCTAACATTCCATGTTCCTAGGAACATGTCCCTGTGCTTGAGCCTTTGGCATGGGTTCCCTGAAGTAGTCTCCCGCCCGGAAAACCGAATAGGGGACTATTTGACCTCCGGAAAATTTTACCCCAGTTGAACCCATGTCCGCATTTCTTGACGGTTGTATTTTTACGGGTGTGAAAGATCGTCACTCTTTCGACCAAGGTACTTTTTTCGTCAGGCTTATCACCTTCGCCCAGTCCGGCATGGGTAACCCTATCGGCAGCAATGCTACCGCCCGCATAGCTCTCAGGATCATTTAAGCACTATAGCCTCGGAAAAACTCGATTTTCAAAACTTTCGACTTAGACCGCCGCAATTCTTGCATTATATATAGCGGCACAACACCCTCTTGATTGTATTTATACAGTATTCAAAATTTCTAATATTTATCATTTTTAGGAAGAAATCCAAGACTATAGCCTTGGAAAAACTTTATTTTCAAATGTTCCCCCTTAGACCGAATTTTTAGTAATATAAATCCCAGTCACACCCTAAAATATAACTCAAGTTTCAAATTTTCGAGTTAGATCGGATTTTTTGCATTATAAATGGCGGACACACTTGTATTTTTGCAGTTTTCAAAATTTCTAAAATTTTGTCACTTTTGGGAAAAAATCCTTGCAAAATCTAGATTTTCAAATGTTCGACTTTAAACGGATCTTTTGCATTATAAATCACGGACACACACTCTAGATTGTAATTTTAATTACTTTTTCAAAATTTCTAAAATTTTGTTTATTTTTGGGAAAAATAAATCGATTTTCATAAATTCGACTTAGATCGGACTTTTTGCATTATAAATCGCGGATACACCATCTAGTTTGCATTTTTTAGAGTTTTGAAAATTTCTTAAAATTTGAAATACCCTGGGAAATAATCCACAATAATTCCTTGGAAGAAAATAACTCGATTTTCAAATTTTCGACTTAACACCGAATTGCATTAGCATCCCTGACACATCCCCTAGAATTGTGTGTTTGGCAGATTTCAAAATTTCTAAACTTTTGTCATTTTTGGAAGAAATCCATGACTATAGCCTTGGAAAAAATAACTCCATTTTAAATTTTCGAATTAGACCAGATTTTTTGCATTATATGTCGCGTACAAAGCCTGTAGATTGTATTTTTGCAATTTTTAAAAATTCTAAATTTTTTTCATTTTTGGGAAAAAATCCAAGACTATAGTCTTGGAAAAAAATAACTGGATTTTTATATTTCGACTTAGACCGGATTTTTTGCATTATAAATCGCGGACACGCCCTCTAGAGTGTGTATTTGCAGTTCTCAGAATTTCTGAAGTTTTATCATTTTTTAGGAAAATATCCAAGACTATAGCCTTGGATAAACTCGATTTTCAAATTTTCCCCTTAGACCCAATGTTTTGCAATATAAATCCCAGACATACTCTAAAAAATAACTTGATTTTCAAATCTTCGACTTCGACCGAATTTTTTGCATTATAAATCACGGACACGCCCTCTAGATTGTATTTCAGCAGTTCTCAAAATTTCTAAAACTTTGTCATTTTTTGGAAAAAAAAAATCCAAGACTCGGAAAAAATAACTGGGTTTTCCTAAATTTCGACTTTAGACCGCATTTTTTTGCATTATAAATCGCATTACACATCCTCTAAGATTGCATTTTTAGAGTTTCAGAATTTCTAATATTTTGTAATTTTTGGGAAATAATCAAGACTATAGCCTTGAAAGAAAATAACTTGACTTTCAAATTTTCGACTTAGACCGGATTTTTGCATTATAAATCAAGGTAACGGCCTCCAGATTGTATTTTGCAGTTTTCAAAATTTGTACAATTTTGTCATTTTTGGGAAAAAATAACTCCATTTAAAATTATCGACTTAGATCAGAATTTTTGCATTATAAGTTGCGCACATAGCCTGTAGATTGTATTTTTGCAGTTTTCAAAATTTCTAAAAATTTTCTCATTTTCGGGAACAAATCCAAGTCTTGGAAAAATATAACTCGATTTTCATATCTTCGACTGAGACCGGAATTTTTGCATTATAAAACGCGGACACGCCTTCTAGATTGTATTTTTGCAGTATTTTCAAAATTTCTAAAATGTTGTCACTTTTGGGAAAAATCCTTGCAAAATCTAGATTTTCAGATATTCGATTTTTGAATGGATCTTTTGCATTATAAATCACGGACACACACCCTAGATTGTATTTATAGTAGTTTTCAAAATTTTCTTAAATGTTGTTATTTTTGGGGAAAACACATTGACTTAGTGACCGGACTTTTTGCATTATAAATCGCGGATAGTCTGTATTTTTAGAGTTCTTCAAAATTTCTAAAATTCTGAAATACCATGGGACATAATCCAAGACTATAGCCTTGAGAAGAAAAAGTCTCGTTTGCAAATTATTCGACTTGGACAAGAATTTTTGCATTATAAATCAGGGACACGCCCTCTAGATTGTGTTTTACAGTTTTCAAAATTTCTAAAATTTTGTCATTTATGGAAAGAAATCCAAGACTATAGCCTTGGAAAAAATAACTCCATTTTAAATTTTCGAATTAGACCATATTTTTTTGTATTATATGTGGCGCGCAAAGCTTGTAGATTGTATTTTGCAATTTTTAAAATTTCCTATTTCTTTTTCATTTTTGGGAAAAAATCCAAGACTATAGCCTTGGAAAAAAATAACTGGATATTCATATTTCGACTTAGACCGGATTTTTTGCATTATTAAATTGTGGACACGCCCTCTAGAGTGGTATTTTTGCAGTTCTCAGAATTTCTGAAGTTTTGTCATTTTTGGGAAAGAAATCCAAGACTTAAGCCTTGGAAAAACTCGATTTTCAAATTTTCGAATTAGACCGTATTTCTTGCATTATAAACGGCGGACACGCCCTCTAGGTTGTATTTATACAGTTTTCAAAATTTCTAAAATGTTTTCATTTTTAGGAAAAAGTGCCTTGGATACACTCGATTTTCAAATTTTCCCCCAGGACCGAATGTTTTGCAATATAAATCACAGACACACTCTAAAATATAACTCGATTTTCAAATCTTCACTTAGACCGGATTTTTTGCATTATAAATTGTGGACACAACCTCTGGTTTATATTTTTGCCGTTATCAAAATTTCTAAACTTTTGTCATTTTTGGGAAAATCTATATTTTCAAATGTTCGACTTAAAACGGATTTTTTGCATTATAAATCACGGACATACCCTCTAGATTGTATTTCAGCAGTTTTCAAAATTTCTAAAACTTTGTCATTTTTGGCAAAAAAAATCCAAGACGGAAAACATAACTCGGTTTTCCTAAATTGGACTTAGACCGGATTTTTTGCATTATAAATCGCGGACACACCCTCTAGATTGCATTTTTAGAGTTTTCAAGATTTCTAAAATTTTGTAATTTTTGGGAAATAATCCTTGGAAAAAAATAACTTGATTTTCAAATTTCCGACTTGAACCTGAATTTTTGCATTATAAATCACGGTCACGGTCTTTAGATTGTATTTTGTAATTTTCAAAATTTCTAAATTTTTGTCATTTTTGGGAAAAAATCCAAGACTATAGCCTTCGAAAAAATAAGTCCATTTTAAACTATCGACTTATATCAGAAATTTTGCATTACAAGTCGCAACCTAGCCTGTAGATTGTATTTTTGCAGTTTTCAAAATTTCTAAAATTTTCTCATTTTTGGGAACAAATCGAAGTCTATAGCCTTGGAAAAAAGAAACTCGATTTTCATATCTTCAACTTAAACCGGAGTTTTTGCATTATAAATCGCGAACACAACCTCTACATTGTATTTTTGGAGTTCTCAGAATTTCTGAAATTCTGTCATTTTTGGGAAAAAATCCAAGCCTTGGAAAAACTCGATTTTCAAATTTTCGACCTAGACCGTATTTCCTGCATTATAAATTGCGGACACACCCTCTAGATTGTATTTATACAGTTTTCAAAATTTCTAAAATTTTATCATTTGTAGGAAAAAAATCCTTGGAAAAACTCGATTTTCAAATTTTCCCCTTGGACCGATTTTTTTGCAATATAAATTTCAGACACACCCTTAAAAATAATTCGATTTTCAATCTTCAACTTGGACCGGATTTTTTGCTTTGTAAATCAGGACACACCCTCTACATTCTATTTTTTAGTTTTCAAAAATTTCTAAAATGTTGTCTATTTTGGGAAAATGCCTTGAAAATCTCGATTTGGAAATTTTCGACTTAGACCGGATTTCTTGCACTATAAATCGCGGTAACACCCTCTACATTGTATTTATGCAGTGTTTCAAAAGTTCTAAAACTTTGTCACTTTTGGGGAAAAAATTACTCAATTTTCAAACTTTCGACTTAGACCGGATTATTTGCATTATAAATCGCCGACACATACCCCCTAGTTTGTATTTTTGCAGTTTACAACGTTTCTAACATGTTTTCATTTTTGGGGGAAAAAATCCAAGAATATAGCCTTGGAAAAACTAGATTAAAAATTTTACTTAGAACGGATTTTTTGCATTATAAATCACGGACACACCCTCTATATTGCATATATTAGCAGTTTTCAATATTTCTAAAATTTGTCATTTTGGGGAAAAAAATCCAAGACTACAGTCATGGAAGAAAATAATTTGTTTTTCCAATTTTCGACTTAGACCGAAATTTTTACATTACAAATCCCGGACACACTCTCTAACTTATATTTTTGCAGTTTTCAAACTTTCTAAAATTTTGTCGTTTTTGGGAAAAAATCCAAGCCTTGGAAAAAAAAACTCGATTTTCATAAATTCGACTTAGACCGGAATTTTTTTTTTTTTTTGCGTTATAAATCGCGGACACACACTCTAGATTGTACTTTTAGAGTTTTCAGAATTTGTAAAATATTGTAATTTTTGGGCAATAATTCCAGCCTTGGAAAAAACTCGATTTTCAAATTTTCGAATTAGACCGTATTTCGTGCATTATAAATGACGGACACACCCTCTAGATTGTATTTATGCTGTTTTCAAACTTTCTAAAAATTCAACACTTTTAGGAAAAAATCAAAGTCTTGGAAAATCTCGATTTTCAAATTTTCCACTTAGACCTAATTTTTTACAATATAAATCCCGGACACATCCTCTTGATTGCATTATTGCAGTTTTCAAAGCTTCTAAAATTTTGTCAACTTTGGGTAAAAATCCAAGACTACCGCCTTGGAAAAAAAAAATCGATTTTCAAATCTTCGACTTAGACCGGATTTGTAGCTTTATAAATCGCGGACACGCCCACTAGATTGTATTTTTAAAGTTTTCAAAATTTCTAAAGTTTTGTCATTTCAGGGAAAATGCTTTGGAAAAACTTGACTTTGAAACTTTTTACTTAGACCGAATTTCTTGCATTATAAATCGCGGACACACCCTCTAGATTGTATTTATGCAGTTTTCAAAAGTTCTAAAATGTTGTCATTTTTGGGAAAGAAATCCGAGACTATAGCCTTGGCAAAAATAACTCAATTTTCAAATGTTCGACTTAAACCGGATTTATTGCATTTTTAAATCTCGGACACACCCTCTACATTGTATTTTTTTCAGTTTTCAGAATTTGTAAAATTTTGTCATTTAAAAAAAATTCCAAGACTACAGCCTTAGGAAAAAATTACTCAATTTTCAAATTTTCGACTTAGACAGGATTTTTTGCATTATAAATCGCAGACCACCCTCCAAATTGTATTTTTACAGTTTTTCAAGGTTTCTAAAATTTTTGTCATTTTTTGGGGGAAAAAATCCTAGACTATAGCCATGGAAAAACTAGATTTTCAATTTTTTCGACGGATAGAACGAATTTTTTGCATTAAAGATCACGGACACACCCTCTGGATTGCATTTTAGTAGTTTTCAAAATTTCTAAAATTTGTCATTTTTGGAAAAAAATCCATGCTAGAAAATAAATAACTCGATTATCAAATTTTCGATTTAGACCGGATTTTTTGCAACGTGAAACCTTAGATTGTATTTTTACAGTTCTCAAAATTTCTAAAATTTTGTTATTTATGGAAGAAAATAACTTGATTTTCAAATTTTGGACTTAGACCGGAATTTTTGCATTATAAATCACGGACAGCCCCTCCAGATTGTATTTTTGCAGTTTTAAAAATTTCTAACATTTTATTTTTTGGGAAACAATCCAAAAAAATAACTCAATTTTAAAATTTCGACTTAAACCAGATTTATTGCATTATAAGTCGCGCACAAAGCCTGTAGATTGTATTGCTGCAGTTTTCAAAATTTCTAAAATTTTCTCATTTTTGGGGAAAAAACCAAGATTGTATGGAAAAAAACTCGATTTTCATATCTTCGACTTAGACTGGATTTTTTGCATTATAAATCGCGGGCACGTCCTTTAGATTATATTTTTGCAGTTCTCAGATTTTCTGAAATTTTGTAATTTTTGGGGGGAAAAATCCGAGACTATAGCCTTGGAAAAACTCGATTTTCAAACTTTCTACTTAGACCGCATTTCTTGCATTATATATAGCGGACACACCCTCTAGATTGTATTTATACAGTATTCAAAATTTCTAATATTTTTATTTTAGGAAAAAATCCAAGACTATAGCCTTGGATAAACTCGATTTTCAAATTTTCCCCTTAGACTGAATATTTTGGCAATATAAATCCCAGACACACTCTAATAAATAACTCGATTTTCAAATCTTCGACTTATACCGGATTTTTTGCATTATAAATCGCGGACACACCCTCTGGAATGTTTTTTTTACAGTTTTCAAAATTTCTAAAATTGTGTCATTTTTGGGGGAAAAATCCAAGAATCTATATTTTCAAATGTTCGACTTAAAACGGATAATTTGCTTTATAAATCAAGGACACACCCTCTAGATTGTATTTGAGCAGATTTCAAAATATCTAAAATTTTGTCTTTTTTGGCAAAGAATCCAAGACGGAAAAAAAAACTCGATTTTCCTAAATTCGACTTAGACCGGATGGTTTTGCATTATAATCCCGCGTACACGCCCTCTATATTACATTTGTAGAAGTTTTTCATTCAAAATTTTCTAAAATTTTTGGTCATTTTTCTGGAAGAAAATAACTTGTTTTTCAAATTTTAGACATAGACCGGAATTTTTGCATTATAAATCACGGACAGACCCTCTAGATTGTATTGTTTTAAGGTTTCTAAAATTTTGTAATTTTTGGGGAAAATCGAAGACTATAAGCCATGGAAGAAGATAACTCGAAAACTTGGAAAAACTAGATTTTCTAATTTTCGACTTAGAACGGATTTTTTGCATTATAAATCACGGACACACCCTCCAGATTGCATTTAGTAGTTTTCAAATTTTCTAAAATTTTGTCATTTTTGGGAAAAAAATCAAAGACCAGGAAGGCCATGGAAGGAAATAACTTGATTTTAAAATTGTCGATTTAGACCGGATTTTTTGCAATATGAATCGCGGACGAACCTCTTAGATTCAATTTTTACAGTTTACAAAATGTCTAAAATTTTGTTATTTATGGGGAAAAATCCAAACTAGGAAGAAAATTACTCGATTTTCAAATTTTCGACTTAGACAGGATCTTTTGCATTATAAATCACGGACATGCCCTCTAGATTGTATTTTTTTGCAGTTTTCAAAATATCTCCTTTGTCATTTTAGGGAAAAAATGCAAGACAACAGCCGTGGAAAAAATAACTCGATTTTCAAATCTTCGACTTAGACCGGAATTGTTGCATTATAAATCGCAGACACGCGCTCTAGATTGTATTTTTGCAGTTTTCAAAATTTCCTCCGTTTTGTCATTTTTGGGGGAAAAATCCAAGTCTATAGCCTTCGAAAAACCTGATTTCCTAATTTTCGACTTAGAACGGATCTTTTGCGCTATAAATCATGGACACGCCCTCTAGATTGTATTTTAACAGTTTTCAAAATTTCTACAACCTTTTTCATTTTTGGGAAAAAATAATTCTATTTTCATAACTTCGACATAGACCGGTTTTTTGCATTATAAATCACGGACACTCCCTCCAGATCGTATTTTTAGAGTTTTCAAAATTTCTAAAAGTTGTCATTTTTGGGAAGTAAACCAAGATTATAGCCGTGGGAAAACTCGATTTTCAAATTTTCATACTTAGACCACTTTTCCTGCATTATAAATGGCGGACACACCCTCTAGATTGTATTTAAGCAGTTTTCAACCTTTCTAAAATATCATTTTAGGGCAAAAATCCAAGACTATGGCCTTGGAAAAACTCGATTTTCAAATGTTCCAGTTCCACCGAATTTTTTGCAATATAATCCCAAACACACTCTATTGATTGTGTTTTTTTGCAGTTTTCGAAATTTTCTAAAATTTGTCATTTTTCGGAAAAAATCCAAGACTGAAAAAAATAACTCGATTTTCAAATCTTCGACTTAGACCGGATTTTTTGCTTTATAAATCGTAGACACCCCCTCTAGATTGTATTTTTTGCAGTTTTTAACTTTTTTTTTAATTTTGCCTTTTTGGGGAAAAAAATCCAAGACTATAGGCTTGGAAAAACTCGATTTTCAAATGTTCGACTTAGAACTGATTTTTTCATTATAAATCACGGACACACCCTCTAACATTGTATTTTAGCAGTCCTTTCAAAATTTTGTCATTTTTGGGAAAAAATGTAAGACAACAGCCATGGAAAAAAATCTCGATTTTTGAAATGTTCGACTCAGACTGGATTTCTTGCATTATAAATCGCAGACACACCCTCTCTAGATTCTACTTTTGCAGTTTCAAAATTTTGCCATATTTGGAAAAACTTCAAGACTACAGCCATGGAAATCTCGATAATCAAGTTTTAGATTTAGACCTGATTTTTTGCTTTATAAATCGCGGCACACCCCCTACATTGTACTGTTATAAATTACAAGGTTTCTAAAATTTTGTCAATTTTGGGAAAAAATCCAAGACTATAGCCTTGGAAAAAGCTATATTCTCGACTTAGAACGGATTCCTTGCATTATAAATCACTGACACATCCTCTAGATTGCATTGTAGCAGTTTTCAAAATTTCTAAAATGTTGTCTTTTTTAGGAAGAAAATAACTAGATTTTCCAATTTTCGACTTAGACCGGATTTTTTGCATTATAAATCCCGGACTCACCCTCTAACTTGTATCCTTGCAGTTTTCAAATTTGTAAAATTTTGTCATTTTAGGGAAAAAATCCAAGATTATAACCTTGGAAAAAATAACTCGATTTTCATAAATTATACTTAGACCGGAGTTTTTGCACTATAAATCGCGGACACGCAATCTAGATTGTATTGTTAGAATTTTCAAAATTTCTAAAATTTTGTAATTTTTGGAAAAACTCGATTTTCGAATTTTCGAATTAGCCCGTATTTATTGCATTATAGATAACGGACACACCCTCTGGATTTTATTTATCCAATTTTCAAACTTTCCAAAATTTGAACATTTTTAGGAAAAGAATCCAAGACTATAGTCATGGAAATCTCGATTATCAAATTTTCCACTTAGACTGAATTTGTTACAATATAAATCCCGGACACACTCTCTAGATTGCAATATTGTAGTTTTCAGAATTTGTAAAATTTTGTCATTTTTTTTTAAATTCAGGACTACAGCCTTGGACAAAAATAACTAAATTTTCAAATTTTCGACTTAGACCGGATTTTTTGCATTATAACTCGCGGACACACACTCTAGATTGTATTTTTTGCAGTTTTCAAGGATTCTAAAATTTTGTCATTTTTGGGAGAAAATCCAAGAAAACCCTTAAAAAAAAGTAGATTTTCAAATTTTCGACTTAGAACAGATTTTTTGCATTATAAATCACGGACACTCCCTCTAGATTGCATTTTGGTAGTTTCCAAAATTTCTAAAATTTTGTCATTTTGTGAAAAAAATCCAAGACTATAGCCATGCAAGAAAATAACTCGATTATCAAATTTTCGGTTTAGACCGGATTTTTTGTAATATGAGTCGCGGGCAAACACCTTACATTGTATTTGTACAGTTCTCAAAATTTCTAAAATTTTGTTATTTATGGGAAAAAAATCCAGGACTACAGCCTTGGAAGAAAATAACTCGATTTTCAAATTTTCGACTTAGACCGGATTTTTTGCATTATAAATCACGTACACCCCTTGTAGATTGTATTTTTGCAGTTTTAAAAATTTCTAAAATTGTGTTATTTTTGGGAATTCAATCCAAGACTATAACCTTGGTAAATATAACTCCATTTTAAGTTTTCGCCTTAGACCAGATTTGCATTATATGAAGCTATTTATTTTATATTTAGATTTATTTATTTAGCCTGGTGGAGTTAAGGCCATGTGGCCTTCTCTTCCACTCACCAGAACAAACATATGTTACATATGAATACAAAAAAATTACAATAATAGTCATATTAAACAGGACAAACATATGTTACATATGAATACAAAAAAAATTACAATAATAGTCATATTAAACATGACAAACATATGTTACATATGAATACAAAAAAAAGTTACAATAATTTAGACATTGAACAATTAATTATCTGTCATATTGAATAATAATGAAAATAATGTCTAATAATACAATAAAATTAAATACAATTAAAATTAAATTAATGATACAATGAATAAAAAAAAGGAATAACAGCTCGAATCTACTATATGTAAAAAGAAAAGAAAAAAAATACACAGAAAGTAATAAACTACAAGGAATTAATCTACGTTTTTTATACAAGGCATTAGGTAAATATATTAACAAATCCTAAGTTTATTTTTTATTAAATAATGCAAAAACGCATTATTAATTCTTAAAAAGTAATATTAGTGAGTTGTTTCTGTTAGTAATTTTATTTTCAATTTGTTTCTGAAAGATGGTAAAGTTTGGCAGTCTCTGACATAGGGTGGAAGTGAATTCCATGTTCTAGCAAGAGAAACTGTAAAAGATTTAGAATAATAGGTAGTATGATGAGGAGGGATATATAGGACACTGTGCTCAAGGGATCGGGTATCTAAGTTATGTGTATCAGAGAGTTTAGTGAAGCGGGTGTGATAAATAATAAGGTAATGATGTGTGTAATATATTATAGAGAAGGCATAGGGAATGGATGGTTCTACGATCTTGTAGACGAAGCCATGACAATTGTTCCAGGGATGGTGTAATGTGATCAAATCTACGTATACCACAAATAAAACGTATGCAAGAATTGTGAACACGTTGAAGTCTTTGGATAAGAACAGTATTTAGGTCAGTAAAAAGAGTATCACAATAATCAAAATGGGGCATTGCAAGTGTTTCTACTACACATTTTTCTTAGAGAAAACGGTAAACAATTTCTTATACGATTTAATGAGTGTATTATTGAGAAGATAGTTTTGCAAATGTTATTTATTTGTTTATTCCAAATTAAATGTTTATCCATAAACACTCCTAGATTTTTTACTGTCTCACTATAAGGGATCTGAACCCCATTAAGTGACACATGTAATATTGCATTTGTGTTAATTGAGGATAATAGTCTCTGATGGCCCATAATGATTGCTTGTGTCTTTCTAGGATTTAATTGAAGTCCATATTTCTCTGTCCACGCCGTTAGCGAGTCAAGGTCCTCATTAATTTTGGTTACCGCGTCATTTAAAGAATATTTGTCTGAGTGAAGGTAGATCTGCATGTCGTCCGCAAATAAATGATGTTTGCAAATGTTTTAGGGAGTCAGATATGTCGTTTATATAGATTGAAAAAAGCAATGGGCCGAGCACTGAGCCCTGTGGAACTCCAGCTATACGGTAGGTCCAAGAAGAGCATAATGTAGAATTTCCTACAACATATTGCTGGCGCTCATGAAGGTAGGAGTTGAACTATTGCTGACACTGTCAGAAAGTGAGAGGTTTTTTAGTCTAAGCAACAATAAGTCCAAGTCTACCGTGTCAAATGCTTTACTAAAGTCAAGTAGTGTAAGAATAGTAAGTTTTCGATTATCAGATGCTTCGCGTATGTCTTCACATATATTTAGTAGAGCAGTATTTGTATTGTGTCCTGTCCTGAAGCCTGATTGGTATTGATCTAAAAGGTCGTGTTCAGTTAGGTAGTCAGTCAGTGTTTATGGACTAATCGTTCCAAAGCTTTTGAAAGGGTAGGTAAAATACTAATGGGTCGAAAATCGTTAGGAGTTAAGGGAGTTTTTACTTTCGGGAGTGGGCGTACAATTGCTTGCTTCCATAATGTGGGATATATAGAGGTTTGTAGTGAGGAGTTGAAACACTGAGTTATGGTAGGTAGTATAACGTCGATTATTTTGTTAAGTAGAGTGATATTTATACGGTCAGTACCTTCTGCTTTTGTTTTTGTTCGTTTGAGAGCTTTCTTTATGTCATTTTCTGTAAGATATGAAAAATGGAAATGTTCTCTGTCTGGTGGATTTGTCAATAGTAGTTCACTTATTGTGTGTGTTTTGTCTTTAGGAGTAAAGAATGTGCTTGTAAAATGGTTATTAAGTGTGTTCAGAGAAACAGGTAGTTTTTCTACCTGTGTGTCTTTCCTTCCTACACCCATTTTATTCAGATTTTTTCAAATATCTGGGTTATTGTTATTAGGTTCAGTAAGGCTGTATAGATGTCTAAGTTTGGCGTTTCTGATAGTTTGTGTAGTCTTGTTACGTAACCGTTTATAGTGATTGAGATTTATGTCAGTTTTGTCGACTCGATATTTCTGATATGCTGCGTCTCTTTCAGTCATCAAGTCACGAATGTTAGCAGACATCCAGGGAGCAGGGTGTCGTTTTCACTAGTTTAGTTTTCAGAGGGGTGTGTCTGTCATATAGTTGTAATATAAGGTTATTTAGTGCTTCAACTTTTTCGTCAACAGAATGCAACGTCCATATAGTATGGCAGGGTAATTTTATAGCGTCTTCAAGTAGAGCTGCATTGTTTATATGTTTTAGGTCTCTATATGTGATAGTCTTACGAGCTAGTTTAGGGCACTGCAGTGAATATGCTAAGAATATAATATCATGTGCTGATATTCCGGGAGCTGACAGTTGCCCGTGGGTTAGTACTGTCTGGATTATTAATAGCAATTAAGTAAAGTCTCAGAGTGATTGGTGTGATGTGTAGGCTGTAAGGAAAGGATAGTCATATCACAAGCTTGGAACGCGGACATAAGCTGTTGTGTGTGTCTGTTGTCAGTGTCTAGTATATTTATATTAAAGTCACCCAGGACGATACGTGTTCATATTGTATACGTGCGTTTTGTAGAGCGGATTCTATTTCTGCTATTTTTTTTCATTTTAAGGGGTTGGTACACTACACAAAGAAGGCATTTTTTGAAGCTTGCGTATATTTCTATAAACATAATTTCTGGAGATGTCTCGTTATTAGAAAAGTATAGACTTAGGGCAAAGGTCTGTCCTAACGAAGACACCAACACCGCCCCCTCGATTATGTACACGATCATGTCTAAAAAAGAATAACCATCCATGTCAATAAAACTAGAATTAATGGAGGGAGTGAGCATGTTTCTGATACGAGAATGGCATGAGTATTGGAAGAAGAAAAATCATTCTAATTTCGTCTGCATGTGCAGTTAAACTTTGTGCGTTCAAGTGCACCACATGTAGGGAAGACGGGAAGGGGGAGAATGCTGTTTCTAGAACCTGTCTTGCATTATTGTTGTTTGGAAGGGGTGTGAGAACGGTAGTGTCCTCTAACCTGTCAGAGACCGCCAGATGAATAGCATTATTTGGATGGAAAATTTTAAAAATATTTTAACTAGAATTATAAGAAAAGAACAAGTCACTAATATCTTAGTAAAATATTAAATTAATAAATTAAATAAAATTTCTAAATATAATACTAATAATTAATGTGAAATTTCTAAATATAATTTTAATAATTTATATAAAAGTGCTAAATTGTGGATATGGTATCACTGGGCGTGTTTGCACTAGGTAGATTTACATATCAGAGGCCGGGTGATGATGCGTTTGGTATCTCCATTTTTCACATGTATTGCGCCATCAATTGTCCACACATTTGTGACGCCAAATTTTGTGATGCAGTCCTTTAACAATTTATATCTAATTTGGGTGAGGTCTTCTCTTACTGTGATCCCACTGCCTTTCAATTGTTTTTTATTTTGAAAGACCTCCCTTCTCTTTCTATAACTAATGAACTTCACAATAACCGGCCGTGGTCGATCCGACTTTTTCCCAACCCTATGACTCCTGTCGATATCACAGGTTTCTAATTTAACTCCAATTTTGGAGGCCACACCTATTGCTATATTGTCCGTATCTTCACCATCCGTGTCAGGTATACCGAAAATATGTAAACACTGTCGACGTGGTATTGCTCTAGCGAGTCGGTTTTCTCACTTAACTGTTGTTCTAGTTTTAATATTTTGTTGTCCCTCTCCTGAAGCGAGAGTTCCAACTGCCTAATAACATCTGTGTTACGGTCAATAGTTACCTTTAGCTCCGATACAATAGCCTCACGCACGGAGTCCTTCAACAGCTGCAACATGGCTGGATCCCGCAAACATTCTTGGACCACACGCTTTGTTATTTCTTCTTTGCTTTCTTCACAATTTCCTGTTTTACGTGGAGCCATTATGCGTAAAATTAAGCTACAAACAAAATAAATTCGCAATATTGATATTACGTTTATAAAAACAACTAACAACCTGCTGAAAATTGTGCAAAAACATGAGCAACCAGTTTCAATCTTATTCACAATCCGCCATGACACTTGTTATAAGATTGTATTTTTGGAGTTTACAAAAATTTCTAAAATTTTCTCATTTTTGGGAAAAAAACCCAAGACCATAGCCTTGGAAAAAAATAACTCGATTTTGAAATTTTCGACTTAGACTGGATTTCTTGCATTATAAATCGCGGACATACCCTCTAGATTGTATTTATGCAGTTTTCTAAAGTTCTCAAATTTCGTCATTTTTTGGGAAAATATCCAAAACTATAACCTTGGAAAAAAGTAACTGGATTTCCAAGTTTTCGACGTAGATCGAATTTGTTGCATTATAATTCGCGCACACACCCTCTGGATTGTATATCAAAACTTTTCAAGATTTCAAAAATTTTGTCATTTTAGGGGAAAAAACAAAGACTATAGCCTTGGAAAAAGCTATATTTTCAAATTTTCGACTTAGAACGGATTCCTTGCATTATAAATCGCTGACACGCCCTCTTGATTGTATTTTAGCAGATTTCAAAATTTCTAAAATTTTGTCATTTTCGGGAAAAATCCAAGACAACAGCCATGGAAAAAATTCTCGATTTTGAAATTTTCGACTTAGACTGGATTTCTTGCATTATAAATCGCGGACACACCATCTAGATTGCATTTTTGCAGTTTTCAAAATTTTGCCATATTTGGAAAAAATTCAAGACTACAGCCTTGGAAAACACGATAACCTAATTTTCGATTTAGACCAGATTTTTTGCATCATAAATTGCGGACACACCCTTAGATTGTATTTTTACAGTTTTCAAAATTTCTAAAATTTTTTTTTTTTTTTTTTTTTTTTTTTTTTATTTAAGATTTATTTAGCCTGGTGGAGTTAAGGCCATGTGGCCTTCTCTTCCACTCACCAGGACAAACATATATTACATAAGAATATAACAATCTTAATTAACTCTAATATTAAACACTAAGTAAAAATTTGATCAAAAGATAATATCTAATATACATATTACGATCTATAATACAACCAGTTAATATTAGTTAAAATTAAGACTAAAACTAATAAATAAAATGTATACAAGCAAGACATATTAAATTGTCCCTGTCTAGTGTATATAAAAAACAGGAAAATAATGAGATATAGAAAACTAATTTTACGATTATACAATATTTAAAACAAAACAAATAAAAATATTTGTTATTCTTAATATTATTTACATAAATAATTAAATATATTAATATTGCTAAAAGAATACTATCAGTGAGGTGTATAAGTCAGTTTGTTATTAAATAATTCTTTAGTTTGTTTTTGAAGGATGTTATAGTTTGACAGTCTCTGACATAGGGTGGAAGGGAATTCCATGTTTTGGTAAGTGACACCGTAAAAGATAATGAATAATATACAGTGTGATGAGGCGGGATATAAAGGACAATGTGCTGATGGGATCGAGTGTCAAGATTATGTGTGTCGGATAGTCTGATGAAGCGGCGTGATAAATAATTAGGCGATGATGTGTGAAGTATTTTATAGAGAAGGGATAGGGAATGGACAGTTCTACGATCTCTTAGACGAAACCACGATAATTGTTCCAGGGACGGTGTAACATGGTCAAATTTGCGAATACCACAAATAAAACGTGCGCAAGAATTATGAACACGTTGAAGTCTTTGAGTGGAAATAATATTTAAGTCTGTAAAAAGAGTGTCACAATAATCAAAATGGGGCATTGCAAGTGTTTCTACTAACATTTTCCTAAGGGCGAATGGCAAACAATTTCGTACACGATTTAATGAATGTATTATTGAGAAGACTGTTTTGCATGTATGGTTTATTTGTGTATTCCAATTTAAGTTTTTGTCAATAAATACTCCTAGAATTTTTACTGTCTCACTATAAGGGATTTGAACTCCGTTTAGTGACACATGCGAAACTGTGTTTAGGTTAATTGTAGATAATAGTCTCTGATGACCCATAATGATTGATTGTGACTTTGTAGGATTTAATTGCAGTCCATATTTAACTGTCCAAGTCATTAGTGAGTCAAGATCCTCGTTAATTTTGGCAACAGCGTCATTTAGTGAATATTTGTCTGTGTGGATGTAGATTTGCATGTCGTCTGCAAATAAATTATGTTTGCAATGCTTTAGGGAGTTAGATATGTCATTTATGTAGATTGAAAAAAGCAAAGGTCCAAGTACCGAACCCTGTGGAACCCCAGCTTTACGGAAGGACCAAGAAGAACATAATGTATGATTTCCTATAACAGATTGCTGGCGCTCATGAAGGTAGGAATTGAACCATTTCGTGGCACTATCAGAGAGTAAGAGGTTTTTAAGTTTATGCAACAATAAGTCCAAGTCTACCGTGTCGAATGCTTTACTAAAGTCCAGTAATGTAAGAATGGTAAGTTTTTTCGATTATCAGCAGCTTCGCGTATGTCTTCGCAAATATTTAGTAGAGCAGTATTTGTATTGTGTCCTGTCCTGAAGCCTGACTGAAATTGATCTAGAAGGTTGTAATCATTTAGGTATTCAGTCAGTTGTTTATGGACTAATCGTTCCAGAGCTTTTGAAAGAGTAGGTAAAATGCTAATGGGTCGAAAGTCGTTCGGGGTTGAGGGCGTTTTAACTTTAGGCAGTGGACGTACGAGGGCTTGTTTCCACAATGAGGGATATGTAGAAGTTTGTAGTGAGGAGTTTAAAAATATGAGTTATAGTAGGTAGTATAGCTTCGATTATTTTATTCAGTAAAGTAATATTTATACGGTCAGTTCCTTCTGCTTTGGTTTTTATTCGCATGATGGCTTTCTTTACGTCGTAGTCTGTAACATATGAGAAGTGGAAATGTTCTCTGTCGGGTTGATTTGGTCAGTGATAATTCATTTATTGTTTGTTCTTTATCCTTTGGAGTAGTAGTTATACCTGTGAAGTGATTATTGAGTGTGTCCAGGGAAACAGGTAATTTGTCTACCTGTGTGTCTTTTCTCCCAATTCCCATTCTATTCAAGTTTTTCCAGATTTCTGAAGTATTGGTATTTGTTAGGTTGTATAAATGTCTAAGTTTGGCGTTTCTTATAGCTTGATTTGTCTTGTTACGTAACTGTTTATATTGAGTGAGACTTGTGTCTGTTTTGTTGAGTCTATATTTCTTATGTGCTGCGTCTCTATCAGTCATCAAGTTACGAATTGAAAGAGTCATCCAGGGTGCAGGGCGTCGTTTCACGAGTTTAGTTTTTGGTGGGGCATGTCTGTTGTATAATTGTAGTATAAAGTCATTTAGTGTCTCAACTTTTTCATCTACAGAATGCAGCGTCCATATTGAATGCCACGGCATCTGCATAGCTTCTTCAATTAGGGTTGCATTGTCTATATGTTTTAAGTCTCTATACGTAATAGTCTTTCGAGTCGGTTTAGGGCACTGCAGTGAATATGCTAAGAATATAATATCATGTGCTGATATTCCCGGGGCTGGCAGTTGCCCGTGAGTAAGTACTCTGTCTGGATTATTAGTTGCAATTAAGTCAAGTAACGTCTCAGAGTGATGAGTGTGATGTGTAGGTCGTAGGGGTAGGAGTGTCATATCACAAGCCTGGAACGTAGCCATCAGTTGTTGTGTATGTCTGTTATCAGTGTCTAGTATATTTATATTAAAGTCGCCCATAACGATAACGTGTTCATATTGTATTCGCGCGTTTTGTAAAGTGGACTCAATTTCAGCGATGGCTTTTATTTTAGGAGGTTGGTATACTACACAGAGAAGACATTTTTTGAAACTGACAAATATTTCTATGAACATAATTTCGGCAGATGGTTCGTTATTAGATAGATACACAATTTTAGGAGTAAGGTCTGTTCTAACGAAGGCTCCAATACCGCCCCCGCGACTGTAAACACGATCGTGTCTAAGAAAAGTATAACCATCCATGTCAATTAAAGAAGAGGTAATGGTGGGATTTAGCCACGTTTCGGATATGAGAAGAGCATGAATATTTAAAGAGAAGAAAATAGTTCTGATCTCATCTATATGTGCAGTAATACTCTGAGCATTGAAATGGGCTACCTGCAAGGAATTAGGGTATGTGGACAAAGCTATTTCTAAAGCATTCCTTGAAGTAGTGGGGTCGAGAAGGGGAGTGGGAAGGTTATTGTCCTGTAGCCTGTCAAAGACTGTCAAAGGAAAATCATCATTTAAACGAAAAATGGTCGTAAATATTTCAACAAACTTACAAACTAAACTTGGTATCACGTCACTAAGAATATCTTAATTTTATGTACTATTAATAAAATGTTTAAAGTGATAACTGTCGGTTATTCACTGGCCGTGTTTGCACTAATTATATTTCTGAGGCCCGGAGAATGATGCGTTTGTTATCTCCTTCTTTAACATGGATTGCTCCGTCAATTGTCCACACATTTGTTACACCATATTGGTGATGCATTCTTTTAATAGCTTATACCTCATTTGAGTTAAGTCTTCCCTAATTGTAACACCACTCCCTTTCAGCTGTTTTTTGTTTGGAAAACCTCTCTCCTTTTCCGATAGCTTACGAATTTGACGATAACCGGCCGTGGCCGGTCCGCCTTTCTCCCCACACGATGACTCCTATCTATATCGCATGTTTCCAATTTAATACCTATTTTAGACGCCACATCGATAGCTATTTTGTCTGTATCCTCAGCGTCCATCTCTGGGATGCCAAAGATACGTAAGCATTGGCGGCGTTGGTACTGTTCAAGGGAATCAGTTTTTTCGCACAACAGTTGTTCTAGTTTCATTATTTTAGTATCCCTTTCCTGTAACGACAGCTCCAACTGTTTAATGACTTCAGTGTTCCGATCTATGGTTGTTTTCAACTCACTCACTATAGCCTCACGCACCGAGTCCTTTAGCAGCTGCAACATGGCAGGGTCCCTCAAACATTCCTGCATCACACGCTTTGTCATTTCTTCTTTATTCTCGTCGGAATTCTTTGTTTTGCGTGGCGCCATTATTACAGAATAAATGTACACACAAATAATTTCAAAATATCCTATACTACCTGTAAAACACAAACAATCACCTGCTGAAAACTGTGCAAAAACACGAGCGACCAGTATATTCACTACTCACTGTCCGCCATGACACATGGGATGTATTTCGACTTGGATCGAATTTTTTGCATTGTATTGCATATCAAAACTTTTCAAGATTTCTAAAAGTTTGCCATTTTAGGGGAAAGTACCGAGACTATAGCCTTGGAAAAGTTATATTTTCAAATTTTCGACTTAGAACGGATTCCTTGCATTATAAATCGCGATCACACACTCTCGATTGTATTTTTTAGAGTTTTTAAAATTTCTAAATTTTGTCAATTTTTTAGGGAACAAAATCCAAAACTATATAGGGGCCTATAGTCTTGGAAGGAAATAACTCGATTTTCAAATTTTCGACTTAGACCAAAATTGTTTGCATTATAAATCGCGCACAAAGCCTGTAGATTGTATTTTTGCAGTTTTCAAAATGTATAAAATTTTGTTATTTTTGGAAAATGATTTACAAATTTTCGAGTTAGACCGAATTTTTTGCATTATAAATCACAGACCCACCCTCTTGATTGTAAGTTAGCAGTTTTGAAAATTTCTAAAATTTTGCCACTTTTGGGGAAAAAAAATCCAAGACAATAGTCGTTGCTAGGTGGGCACCGGTCCCACCCATACTGGCCGAAATCCCATGAGATATCTTCCCCATGGAGACTCGAACAGCGCAAGTACCGTGGCTCTGCACCATGGCTTTCTTTGGCCTTAAGCTCTCGGCTATGGCGCGGGTCATGCGAGACTTATGATATATGTTCTTATTATATCTGACTTCCTATACGGGACAATCCATATCAAATCGGACAGCAAAAAATCTTGCAATTTATTTTTTTTAATTTTGTGTTCCCTAAATATGGTGAATACATTTATAAACGTATTAATACAGAAATTTAATTTTTATCATTTATAGGTTCGTAGTTATGATGATCTAAAATTATCGTAAATATGGTAAACTAAAACGTTTACTGACTAATATTTCTGAAACAGTAAACAGCAAAAATTTGTTTCAAACATATTTATATAGGTGATATCATGTAGTTTAAGGGTGTTATTTTTATAATTAGGATATTTTTATTTTCGGTGTCAATTTTCTGTTTTATGGCGGTTTACTGCAGTACATATCAAAAAATGGAAACGGAAAGAATACAGGATACTTTTCACGTAATAAGGGTTAATTTCCAGCAATTACCCTTTTGGAGAGTTGAATAGTTCAGACAATATAAATGTTTTTTGTTCTATTTTCGAAAAAAACTCGCGGGTCCATGGTGCAGCAGATTCATTTCACGACCAAGGTCGCGCGCGTACTTTATTGAAAGAGCTTCATCAGTGACTTTTTCAACTGCCATTAAATCGAATACGGTAGATTATTATATGTTCTGCTTAATGGAACAATACCGTAAATTTATAAAAGTGGCGATATTTTAATTCTTACGCAGTAGATATTTATTTATCAAATTTTATTGCTGAAGTGAGAAGTAAAGAGCTCTCTTACTTACGTTTACTGTGAATTATTAAACAAATTATTTATAACTAACTCACTCACTCACTGGCTCTGTGGAACCTGTAGGTTCATGGCAGCGCGGACATAAGCTCTCCATACATCACATCCCGAGCAAACGTTTTCCAATTACCTCCTGTATAATCTACTTCGCTCAAATCATGTATATGTTATTCTCCCACCTCATTCTTAGTCTTCCAACTGGGCGTTTTCCCTCCGGTTTTCCTACCAGAAATTTCCAAGCACCTCTTTCATCCTCCATACGTGCCACATTTACTGCCCATCGCAGCCTATGAGACTTACCTGCTTTTATTATATCTGGCTTCCTATACAGATTATGTAGCTCACTATTATGTAATTTTCTCCATTCACCTACTGTTCATCTCTTTTTGATCCAAAAATTTTCCTAAAAACTTTATTCTCAATACTCGTAATCTTCTTACAGTTTAAATGTAATATTATATAATAAAAACTCTCATCATTAATTGAATAAACTGGTATACATTTTTATTATCTTATAATTACTAATTTCACTCTTAAAATAACATTTTATTCAGTGTATTTTATTGTAGCCTGAAAAATTTGATGAAATAGTATTGTTATAAGATATCACTTCCAAATAAAACCGAATGTTTTAATACCCGTACCACTTCCTACCAAACAATAATAATGCAGCATCAGCGAGTCTTCCTTAAACATCTGTTTTACATCAACAATTCTCAAGTTCAGACAGTTTATTTACATCAGTATGTTTAGTGCATCTCGTCATTTTAAGTGTCACAGTCAAATTTAAAATAATATCTTATTGTTTTTAACTCACAAGTTTGCAGATCTACAAAGATTGAATGGTGAGTTAGAAGTTAAATATAATTTTAATTATGCATATATTAGTATACAATAGTTATTAACAATATTATGTGTTAATATATAATTTTACAATTTCTTAAATTTTTCTGGAATGAGAGAATAATCGTTGAGGTATACATTTTGTGTTATAAAAGGAGAATAATGGGAAGTTTAGACATTAAATTAAACACTATAACAATAATTTAGCTTATAATAAAAGCTAATATTATCGTGCATTTTAATATCATCTTAGATATGTCATGAGTAGGGGATGCAAGATCAGTAAGTGATACCAAGCCAATGAAATATATTTATACCCCTTAAATATTACCTGTAACAGCATGAAAATTTTTATAAATTATCATCAATAGTTTAACATTACTTACAATATTCAACATCAGACATTGGCGTAGGGTACAAGTACAAAATATTACAACACATTACAAAACTACTCTCTAGAAAATATTTTTAATAGGCCTACCAGTTTGAATTCGTAGGTGTGTTAGTAATTTAAATTAAACTATACATTAGCCAAATCAGCACAAAATTAACCGCCTACTGAATATATCAATAAAGATTGTTATATTTAATGGCGTTTATTATGTAGCAATTTATTTCAAGCGCGAGGGTTCTCCTACGTACCATAAATTTACGACACGGGACTCACGGATTTCCTTCCTTCTGGAGAAAGCTACATTCAGAATTGTTACGCCTTTAAAATGTCATTGATTCCTATCGAGTTTGAACCCGCAAACCTCGGAATCGGAGGCGTACAGAGTAACCACTTGTCCACGATGATGATGATGATGTAATAATTGTAATAATGATAATAAAAATAATGTAATGATGATAATAACAATAAAAAATATTTGTAAGTGCGCAAAGGATTATTACCAAGTAGCTCCGTCATTGTTTGTACGAGCGAGCGATCTCCACTCACGCGAAAGGTATTGCGGGCAGTCTACACATAGGAGATTTCAGGAAAAATAATTATTTTTGGTAGTTTCCTTTCAAGACTCCACTGTAATACTAATTACAAAAAATAACTGGTGTGTTCAGGTAATAATGTGGTATTTTTTTGATTTTATAAAATTTTTTGGTGAGGAAGGTCAATTGCGTATTAATTGCATTTACGCCCTTCAGAAAAACGTAAATATTAACATACTAATTTTCAAGCGATAGAGCATGAAATCATCTATAATATGACTATCTTTTCAAGTTGAGGGAATAGCCATACTTCGAGAAATGTATTTTATAAAAGAGACTATTTAAAACAATACGATAATTTGACAGCTCTATTACTCTTTAATTACACCAAGCGAAGACTTGAAATTCGGTTCAGATATTCAGTATATCATAAAGTTTCACTGTAAAAAAAATTGTAAACTTTTAAAGATGTGAGTTCAATTTTCACAATTTTTTGCCGATTTCGTATGGAATGTCCCATACATATCATGTAACTATTATGTAGTTTTCTCCATTCACCTGTCTGTTCACCTATTTTTTGCCCAAAAAATTTCGTAAGAAATTTATTCACAAATACCCGTAACCTTTTTTCCTCCCTTAAAGTAAGAGTACTATTTCACATCCATATAATATAGCTGGGAGAATAACTGTTTTATATATTTTTAGTTTAACTTTTTCGGAAAGGAGTTGGGAAGCAAAGTCTCTGTAATGCATAATAGCACGCATTTCCATAATTGAGCCTATGTTTAATTTTCTTGTGCATCTCATTCCTATTTGTAATTATTGTTCCATCATCATCATCATGAACAAATTCATTTTAGGCCATGTGCCTGTACGGTAATTATTGTTTCCAATAAGCATGAAATCAGTCACTTCTTCAAAATTTCCTTCTTTTCAATCATTTGCCCATTTCCATTACATAATGTACCTCTACGTGTCAACGCATATTTAGTTTTATTCGTGTTTATTTCCAGTCCCATTTTCTTAGTGTTATTCTATAACACTGACGATAACACTAACACTAACTCGATAACGAGAGTGTCAAAAAGAGCTCTGGATTAGAAATAACATGGTTTCCCTATGAAAAGTGGAAGACCATAATTTACATGGCACAGCACAGTATTAACAAGAATTGAACAGGGAGAAAACTGGAATCAAGTCAAGAATTTAGCAAAGAACGCAGTCATGTGATGTGTCTCACGAAGGATCTATGCTTCGAAGAGGAGTGACGGGAATTACTATTAGTAATCTATTACTAATTCCCAGCAAGTTACAACATAATATCCAACATTTAAAATTAAAAAATGTATTTACAATATCAAATAATTAAGTTTTGATAAAGAATTATTAAACAATATGTTGGAACAAAATATTACAAACAATATATTATTGTAATAGTAAAATAACATTCATACGTTAGGTTCGTTAAAACATCACACATATTGTATTATAAAAAAATACATTCACAATTCTGTTAAAACTTGCAAAACTTAATAGTGTCAAATTCACGAGATATTGTTTTTAAGAAACTAAGACTCACACATAAAAATAGCAAAAAATGACTTATTGAAGACGATAGCCACATTTAATAATTCTCCTGATATATTTAATCACTTTGAATATTCCTATAGACATTCTTTCATTCTCTGAATAATAACATATTATTTACTGTATCTTGCAATGAATAATTTTGAATTTTGATACCATTCTTTTCCCAGTGTCCTACACATTTCAAATAGATACCAATAACTACTAGCTCTTTCAGTTGTCCACTTTTAATTTTACTTTGAACTAAATCCACAAGTGACAAATGATCACCCCATATCCCCAAACGTATTATAGTAAATTCCAATTTTACTATTCTGTTAAGCAATCTAAGAATTCCAATGGACAGCTCATTTGTATGTACTCCAAGTGTCAAACTCTTCACCGATGGCATTCCTTGTACACCATTGTAACATACAGTATAATTCTCTCTCGTGAAGAGCCCAAGGTGTTGAAGAGTTGGACAGAAATCTTCTATGACATGAAGACGAATATCATGTATGTACCGCAATGTTATTTCTCTTAATTGATGTCCAATAAACTCCAGAATTGGTATGATATCATGGAAATTGATTACGTTAACATTATTTTCGTTTCTGCGATCAGGATCATATAATATACTCCATCCGTTAATATCAAGTCGTGTCAAATATTTCATGCTTTTAAGTTTGTCAACTTTAAATATTTCTTCAAATTCCAGTCCTAAATTATACACACTGCTGAATTTCACAATTTATGTCGAAATCACATGCTGTCATAATCCCTTGGTATGATTTAAGCTGAAAACCATCAACTACATTGTTCTGTGCAAACATATAATTAATGATAGAACTACAACCACTTTGAGATAAGCCAGTATATCTAATATTTATATTTATATATAAATTCTTGAATCTCTTAATAGTGGCAAGACAATCATTTGGAGAATTGGGAACATTTAATATCAATAAACTTTCAGCAGAACCTTCTGCTACTGCTTTCACAATTCATGTGTACACCCGCTGAAGGTGAATTCTTTCAGTTTTAAGTGTTCCAGAAAATTACAGAAATTTTTATACGACCTATAACTTTTATAAGTTCCTGACAATCGGAATATAGCAACTCTGTGCAATTTTGTATATAATTCTGGCTGCCAGAAAACATCAAACGTGCAGTATAAGTTCATATATGTTTTTAATTCCAAAACAGTTGTATATTGATGCACAATTGGTTTGATCAGTGCTATTCCTATATGAATTAATAATCTTATTCTTTCACACTTAATAAAAGGATCTTCAAAATAAGAGTCTTGCATTTCCCTTTTAATGTGTAATTCTTGGAATACATAAGTCATCAGTTTTTCTGTTATCTCATTTGCAAGATGCCAAGGAATATCTGTAATCATATTTTCTAATTTTTTGCAATAATGTAAAACCACTGTACTTAAAAAATCAATCGATTCTTCAGTGTGCGGAGGTTCTGTTCTTAAAAATATTGGCTTTTGCTTTCCTGGTGGGTGAATTTGTCTTGCTCCATCTATTATCGCAAAACCCGTGTCTAACAGGTCCCCAAATGTCCCGGCTATCCATTTGCCTGTGGACTCTAAGGAAACCTGGAGTAAAGTGCTGGCTGTAAAATTCATCCTGCAATGAAATATTATTTTGTTAATAAATTGAACATTACAGTCATCAATATTAACATGGAAATAGTGATCCTTGATACAAGTTAGGTGAATGCACTATAACAGCCACATGATTTCCTTTATTTTTTGGTTGTGTGTATCGATTGGAAAATGTGCTGTGTTACTTTATTAGCTTACAAAACATGTGAAGAATAATGATAAATAGGGGGAAAAGAAGCCATAATTGTATCTTTTTCGGATTTTTCCTTGAATCTGTTATAGTGTACTTATCAAAAATGTATTTAAATATATTTTAATTGTATAATGAAAGAAATAAATAAAATTATCAAAATGCTTATCTTCAGCACGTATGAATGAACAGCGCATACCAAGAAGAATGTATAATTATATACCAAAAGGGAGAAGAATGTTGGGAAGACCATTGAAGAGATGGAAGGACCAATTCGACCTATAATGAGATCGGAACAGGCCATTGGGCTTAATCCTTGTTGTTGATGATGATGATTTCGTATTGTCTCAATTTATGTGTTTATAAATGTCTGAAAAGAGGAAAATTCGATGACCATATAGATTACTGTATTGTTCACAAAACTGACAACTTCCAGCAACATATGAATAATTAATGCCTAACAACATCAGTAATTTTACAAGTGAACAAGTGAATGTTAACAAATTAAAATAACATGAACACAAATAATACGTTTCTTTTAATTTTGGCGGTAGATATTAAATACCTTTTTATTTATTTCACTGTTAAATGTATGAATATTCCAATGTCTAAATTCAAATCCAAAAATTTCATTAATATTTGAGCACATGTTTTGGATTTAATAATTTTATTTGTATTTTATATTAAAACAGTCCTAATAACCATAACATTACATATATTGGCAATCCAGTTCATTGTGAGAATATATAAAGGGTTTTAATTTGTTTTGGTAGTTGAATAGTTGTAGGGGGAGAGATCCCATTACATCTGGCAAGAATGAGGTGAGAGAAAATAACATTAACCATGGTTTGCGGTAAGTAAATTTTACGAGGGATGTTTGGAAATCTTATGTCTGCATAGCCATGAACCTAACAATTTGATAGTGTAAGTGGGTTATTTAGTTGAATTGGTATGAATATGTCAATTAATACTGATTAAAATAATTACATCCAACTTATTAGTCTATGAAATAAAATAAAATATTGCAAGAATTGAAATTGTTTTAGTAATTTGTTTTGTAGCTCAGGATTCAGCCGCACTTTGATAGTAAATATCTTAAATCAATAATCCATCCATAGTAATTCTGCCCGAGGGCGGGTATTTCACTGCATTCATACTATGATATGCTTTGCAGCTTTACTAGGCAATTACAGGTGTGGTAGGTTTCTGTTGCTTTCCACATGGGTGAAAGATGATAATGATGGCCGGATGATTTTCGGGGACCGTTGGGCTCCAAACCTGCCTGACAGGTGAGGAAAAATCTCGAAAAAAAACCTCATCCATGAGCGTGTCCCGACCGGGAATCGAACCCAGGCTCGCTGCGTGAGAAAGCAACACGCTACTTCGAGACTACAGCAGTGGACACAATTCAATCGTAGACCTTCATTTTAAAAACACATAACAGGCTGTTCTAATGCAAATATACGTTTATGATTTTTGTAACCAAAAATCAGTCACTAGCTTCTATATTAATAATGCTGTATTACAATTTGTACTACCAACATGTAAGTTATGCCAACTTGTTTATTCAGATTTCCTACATACATGAGATTTTCAGGTATTTTCTAGAATTACATCAGAGAAAACCAAGTTCATATATATTTCAGAAGTCATTTCAGCTACAATAATTTGAGCATTTTTAATATCGTACTTCTAATTACTGTTAGAATGTTGTTTGAACTGGAATCCACTAAATAAGTGAATCAACACAGGAACACCAACATAACTGACTTTTATGAAGTATTTGAAAATAGAGTAAAACATTTTTGCTTCATAAGTAAAAATGTTCACTAGAAGTTGTAAAGCATTCTATTCTTATTACCAAATATGGATTGTGCTAACAAAATATTCTTACAGACACAAAGAGAAAGAGAGAAAGTCCAGGTGTAAAACAAAAAGATGTGGGGAAAATTCAGTTATACGTAAATGATTAAAAAAACATTGTAATAAAACATATAAATAGGAACAAAAAATCTATATTGGATTATATACTCGTACAACAAAAACAACTGCAATTGTCCGATATTGTGAGAAAAATGACCGAAGAACAGGCCTAACTATCAAAGAAAATTTTACACAATGGTTGCCCAAGAGGTTGAAGTGAGGGAGAACAAATGCTACCTGGATTCATGATATAAATGCAACAATGTAAAATATTTATATCATTGTAAGTCTAAAGCAATGGTTGAAATAAAAAAACTCCTTGGCGTGACAGGCATAGAAGGCTTTGGCCTACCAGCCATGGCCGGCTACTGGTCTCATTCCACTTGTGTTAATCACACATGTAGAGGATCATTCTGCTTGTGTAGGGGTGACATGTGGTCAGCACATCGAGTTTCCAGCTATTATTGTAGTATTTTTTTTTCAACCTGGAGCCGTTAATTTTTTTATAGTTTACGAATTGTGGTATTTGGAATGGTCTAGAGCACATTTGTTTTCACATTGGCCTATTTGTCGATATTTAAGGGTACAGCACATTTTTTATACATCATCATCATCATCATCCAGGGATTAAGCCTGTTGGGCTCGTTCCGGTTTCATCAAAGCTAGAATTGTTAAAAATTGTTCAGACCATCTTCTGTGTGGGCGACCAACATTTCTCCTTCCGTTTGGTTTATAATTTAGCAATAATTTTGGAAAGCTTCCTTCTGGCATTCTATCAATATGTCCTTTCCAGTCATTCCTATAATTATTCGGTCTGTAAGTTTGAAAATATTTAGTTCCTTTCTTATATCGTCATTTCTTGTCTTATGCAGCAGAGTATATCCTGCTATATTTCTTAAAAATCGCATCTCAGTTGCTTCCAATCTTTGTTCTTGTCTTTTAGCGATCGACCACAACATTCTGATCCATACATCAAGGAACAGCCATTACTTTATAAAATTTAATTTTTGTTTCTTTTCTTGTGTTTTTAAGGGTTCTTTTAATAGTGTCACACATTAAATTAAATTAATTTATTTTGTCATTAATATCTTCAATTTTAACATAGGCCTATGATAAATTGAAACCTAGATATTTAAAACTGTTCACCTACTCTAAAATGTTATTATCAATTACTATTTTTGCTCTTAAGGTATCATGTCCTTTAAATGCTAAAATTATAGTTTTATTCTTTGAAAATTTAAAATTGTAATTGGCATTTATTTTTTCCAAATTAAAAATAGCTTTTTGTAGATCATCTTCTGAACTTGAAATCACTACTTGATCATCAGCAAATAATATTGTATCCAGCAGTTTATTATTTATTTTAAAATGTTTATTTAAATTAATCTGCCACTTTAACATAACTTCATCTACATATAAATTAAAAAGAGAAGGTGATAAAGGACATATTTTAGGAAACATCACGTAGCCTATATTGACATAACTGATCGTTTTATTGTAAATAAGTTGTATATTTTGTAATTCCAAGTTTTTTCTTGTTAGATAAGCGTTTCAAATTTATTTTACTAGTGTCTGCATTTCAAAGCTGCATTTTTTAAATTCATGGAATTTTTACGAGTGAAACAGATTTTATTTTATGCACATTACTTTCTTTATTGCTGAGGCCTCGTTAATCAAACCATGTGACAATGAAATGTCTTATATGTGACCACATTTGAGAAAGTTTTTTAGGAAAATTATCGGGCCAAAAAGAGATGAACAGACAGGTGAACCGAGAAAACTACATAATAGTGAGCTACATGATCTTTATTGAAAATCAGATATAATGAGAACAGTTAAGACCCTCAGACTCTGATGGCAGGACATGTAGTACCAATGAGGAATGAAAGAGGGACACGAAAAGTTGTTGTAGGAAAACCATAGCGAAAAGTTCAGTTGGTAGACTAAGAATGAGGTGGGAGAATATTAACCATGATTTGAGAGAGGTAGATTATAAGGGAATGATTGGAAAATATTAGCTCAGGATAGAGATCTATGGAGAACATTTGTCCACGCGGCCATTAACCTACGGGTTCGGTAGAGCCATTGAGTAGTTATATGAAATTGTGATTATTAGGACTCGGAAGTAGGAAAAATCTTTTCTTTTTTTTTTTCATTCTGTGTCTGGAGAGGAATCCCAAATTAATATATACATGTGTATATAGGCCTATATATCCATTTTGGGTCATTGTAGGCCAGAAAATGGTCGATTTTGGTCTTTTTTTCGACTTTTTTACTTATTGGTCGTTTTTTCTCCTTTTTTTAGGTCTAACGGCTTTTTTTTTTGCAACTTTACCATCTTTTTACTACATTTATACCATTGGCATAATTCAAGAATCCGCAGAGTTAGTCTAAATTCCAACTTATCTTAAAAACATTATTTAGACATTATTTAGTTTTACTCTCCATCCTCAGGGGTCCTCACCTAGGGGATATGTGGATGGCGACCACAAGGTGCCCAAGCTGAGCAAAACATTTCTTCCACTTACTTGTGTTTTGCACTCTTTTAACTTTACTATCTAACCTCTCTTGGTTAACTCTTGTTTTTTGACCCCGATGCTATTAGGGCATCCGAGGGCTAGGGAGTCTTTCCTTTCTTCCATTTCTTCTTTCCTTTATTTTCTTTTCTTCTCCAGAAAAGCCTGACCAGAGGCTATAAGATGGCAGCCCCATCACTGGTCTTGCCTTCCTTTGGCCAGCAACCAATCGAAGGGACTATTATTATGCTTTCAAGTCTTATACGAGAATTTCCCAGAAATTTTCTATAGGATCGTAACAGGCCTTGGCCTAATACTTGGAAGGAAGAAGAAGTAGTTTTACTCTCCAAATACTTTACACATTGCAAACATGTTTTTTTTTTCTGCGAGAGAATTATTGAACCCTCACAAAATATCCCTTTATTCTTAACCAACCTTCTGGCCGCCTGATATCCATTGCGGGTTCGTTAAATTCATTCTAGGTTGAAAAAAATTGTTCATTCTACGTAAATTTTCCGAGATCTTCCTTTGTAATGAAAACAGAATTCCTTTTTCAAACAATGTAGAAAAAAGTATGATTACGAGTATTTGAGCATAAAGTTCTTACGAAAATTTTTAGGTCAAAAAAATATGAACAGACAGGTGAACGGAGAAAACTACTTAATAGTGAGCTACATGCAATGTATAGGAAGCTAGATATAATAAGAACAAGTCACGTAGACTGCGATATACAGGGCATGTGACAGGAATGGGGAATGAAAGAGGTGCATGGAAGTTTCTTGTAGGAAAAACCTGAAGGAAAACGCCCTATTGGTAGACCAAGAATGAGGTGAGAGAATAACATTATCCTTAATTTGAGTGAAGTAGGGATATATGGAGAACTTATGTCCGCGTGGCCATGAACCTACGAGTTCAATACAGCCAGTGAGTTAGTTAGTAAGAAAGAAGATGCGTTTTCAATAATCAATTGTTTTCACAATGTATGTTTCAATACACTAGAATTTTGTGTTCTTTAAATATATTTTATCGTATTCATTAAAATGCAGTTGAAACTAAAATTATTATTTAATTTTAATTGACTTATTGCATCTTTTTTTTTCTTCAGTTTTTAGATATTTTTAGGATAGGCCTACTTTAGATATTTTTAATGATATTTTATAGGCATTTTATAGGTCCACAACATCCAAGCATTAGTGATTATCATTACGTGAATTATCTGTGATTAATTCTAACCCAGTATTTGGCTGTATACAAGCCGGCTCACTCGGAAAAAAATTAGTTTACAATATTCTTCTTTTTTTTTGCCAGAAACGAAACTGATTGTTTGTATGTAAATATATATTGAAAATAAACCAAAAATAAATTTTACAAAAACAGCAATCACATAATCAAACACGAATTAATAAAGAGATCGTTGTGTTAAATTGCAATTAGAATTTTCATAATACTAACAAATGACCACAAAAATTGCATCGTCAGGTTATAAAAAGTTTCTGAGAAAATATTTATTTTGGATCCCATTAAAAATTCAAACTTTGTACTTCATAAAATGGTCCCAACATTGTCAACGTATTCTGGTAATTCTGTACAAGATAATAGTATATTTTATTTTTAAATAAATTATCAAATGGCAAAATTAAAATGTTACGTCTTTGGAATGAAGTTTCCATTAGGCACAGTGAAAAAAATTTCCCAAGTCCCAGGCACACACTACGCGCATGCGCCAACTTGGTTTTATTTTCAAATTATTTACTACCATTTACAATAAACTTTACTTTCTTTCTAACAATTAATTCAACATATTTTTCTATGATATATAACTACATACGTCACTTAAAGATTTGGCAGCCATATTGATTTTAACGAAAACTCAAATACAACACATGTTCCAGTGCAGCCAACATAGAGTATGTATTTCAGAATTTACTATTTATTTTTGGGCGTGACATTCTTTTACAGATTAGAGTGCTTAAATTGCATTAGGTTAGTTTTTAGATTGGTCTTTCACAGGTTAGAGTACTTAAATTACGTTATGAAACGATGACAGAAATTCAGGATGCAAGTATCAATGGGTAATGGTACAGTCTAATTCGGCATTGGTTAAGTAGCATTTACATGATAAATACGTGTACTAGATAATGTCCTTTCGACTGATGTGAAGACGAGCGCACGGTCGAACCCAGGACTCTATTATAAAGAAAGGGACTAGATAAAACCCTTAGAATTAGGCAAAATTTAGGGCTGAAATAAATATAGCAAAATATCAACCGATCTAAGTATGGAAATTATGTGAATTTATACACCTGAAGTACTGTCAAAATGAAAGTTTTAAGGAAGATAAAAAGATGATTTAGAAACTGATATTTGTTGATGGTGAATATACAAATTGATAAGCATAAGAGCACTCTTTTCCATCTCCAGATTCAAATTTAGGCAATGTACAAGATAAAACAAGGATAGATTTTGTAATGGACAGAGGTTGCGGTTTTAAGATTAATGCAAAATGCAATTTTGGTGGTTGCACCATTGAGATATGACTAACTAAAAGTAAATTTAGAGGAACTGAACCTAGGAAAATTATAAAAGTAAAGATGTACATGGTTGCTCAAGATTCGGGGTTTAGCTAAAAAGGGATACTATTCTTAGTTAAGAAACTAGGATTTGGTTTTGTAACCCCAGAAGGTACTATTGATTCATTTCTAAAAGTCCATATGGAATTTATTCAGAAAAAGGTAGTGCAGACCCATAGTATTTAAACAAATAAAATAAAAAAAAAATTTAAAAAAACCAACAAAACTAAACAAAAAAAATAAAGGTAAATAAGTAAACACCCTCAGCACAAGAAGAACGACTACGCACATGATCTAACACTACGAGCACGACTGGGCTAACTAGAAACGACGAAGGATGTTGAGTCACCTAGGACATCCCCCACACCACGAAACTTAGTCAGATCAGCTGATACCAGGAAAAAGGAGGAAGACAGGGTCTATGCGGGTACGTCTTACTACAACAGAGACACAGTCATTTGGTATGGAAAATGTCCACCAGTCAATACGGTGCGACATGAGAGACCAAGCAAATACCTTAACCATATCAAACCGAACCTCTGATGGTCCATGGATCATACAGTAATTCCCAACCAGTATTATACAGTAAGAAAATTGGATAAAAAACACAGAAATCCTATTAAACCTATCCTTATGATAATCCATGGTTCCTAATAGGAAGTAGCTGGTCACGAGAACTTCAAAGAAAGACCCAAGTACCAGGCATGGCTCTCTCCCAACTGACCAACTGAAGGAAGATACCATCACAGAACGTGGTTCCAAACATTGGATTCAACCAAGGATGCTGAAGAGAGAGATCAACATGAGCAGCTGACATGGCGAGACGACAAACAAGAACATAGTGTTTCAGTGTTTTTTTTCGTTTTTTTTTAAATTTTAATTTATGGTGGAAAAGTATCTCCAAAATATTATCATAAGTAATGCCACGACTGGTTTCCAATTTATCTTGAGGATTTGGAAATCAAGAGTGGCATTTGTTAGCACTATAATATAATGTAAGATTAAAAAACTATAAATAGTCACCTTGTAGGTCCGTCTCCTCAACTTAAGTTGTTTTAAAATTCTGTAGGCCTTTCGCGACTAGTCCCATCATCAGCAGAATGCATTAGGTCTGTTCTTGTTGACCTTTGTTGAAGTATCGGTGTTAGCACTATTTAACGAATAAAATTAAGCTGTTTACTCACAAATCATTATTTAAATATAGTTACTGGTATTTTAAAATATTTATATATTTAATGTAAACAGCGACGTTTGAAAACAAATCAGAAATGTTTGGTTATGCTTCTTTAGTTCATCCACTGCAATTATATCACATTATTTATTGCCAAATAGGATCACAATATTGCAAGAATGCACCCTAGTGGAGAAAAAATGAAACACATCAAACTGTATATTATAAATAACACTATCACTAACTAACTCACTGGCACTATCGAACCCATAGGTTCATGGACATGCGGACATAAGTTCTCCAAACACACAGCTAAACACTCGATGTACCTGAAAATGTATATAAGTTACACAAAGTTATACGCTTCAACATATCTAAAATGGCGGTTTTGCTAGAGTTATTTTCGGATTTCACGTAAACCCCCCACTTAAAATGTACTTATTTTGTTGAGTTGTGGATAATAACTACCTCAGTTTATTTTAATAGCATTTGCTGAGTTTCGTTGTGAAACATAGAAATAAACGATCGCTAGAGCGACTTTTAATTTTCATTTCAGGTGAACCCTAACTGTTTTAGAGCATAACAGACAGCGTCTAAACTCTAAACACTCGTAGTACCTAAAAACCTTAATTGGTGAAATTAAATTTCTCATGCCAGCATGAGACTGGAGTCTCATCAAATCATGCAAAACCATTATTTATTTGGCGTTTATTGTCGTTTAATTTTATATACATTTATAAACAAATTTTTATTCAATGCCCCAAGTTGTCATTTCGACATTTCTGGTGTTCTCTTCTGACATTGGCATAATTGTAACCAAATGCTGAGGTTGGGGCGCCTGGAAGGTGGGATTACGGCAGTCCCAATGATATGATGGATGATGATGATGATGATGAGAGTGATGCGCCAGGAAAATCTAAGACGGTGATGATGATGGCCAGATGATGTTCGGGGGACCGTTTGGGCCTTAAAGTTTCCTGACAATTGTCTTACAGATGAAGAAAAACTCCGAAAAAAACCTCTCTCAGGAAAATTGTCCCAACCGTGGATCGAACCCGGGCCCACTGCGTGACTAATCAGCAAGTTGTCTCGAGACCACAGCAGTGGACTAATTTAAATAATTTTACTGATTTCAGTTTTCGACTATTTATTAAGAATATTATATAAATATAACCACTTATCTTCCAAAAAAGGCATACGATTCAATTAAGAGGGAGAAGTTGTATAGTATCCTTCTGGAGTTCGGAATTCCTAAAAAGTTAGTTAGACTTGTATGAATGTGTCTAAATGACACAAAGAGTTGGGTCCAAGTAGGCAAAAAAATTTTGGATAGTATTGAAATCCAACAATGGGTTGAAGCAAGGAGATGCACTATCTTCTCTTCTATTCAATTTTGTACTAGAGCATGCCATCAAATCTTTAGAGGATGAAGAAGGCCTAAAACTCAATGGTACTAATAAGCTGTTATTTTATGCTGATGATGTAGTATTATTGGATGATAGCGACGAGATACTAAAGGCCAACATGCACACACTATTGAGTAACACTAATAAATTGGGACTGGAAGTAAATAACAGTAAAATTAAATATATGGTCACATATAGAAATACATTATATAATGGAAATGGACAGCTAATGACAAATGAGGGAAATTTTGAAGATGTGGCTGAATTCAAATACCTAGGAACAATAATCACAAATAATTAGCATTAATGCTATAGCTGTGTAGAGTTCCTTCATGTCTTTTTCAGGTAGAAGCCATTCACTGTATATTTGTGAATGATGATTCATTGCAATTGAATGTGGGACCAGTAGAGTAAGGTAAAGGAAGGATTTCTGCTTGGATGGGAATGAAGCCTGAATTAGCTCAGTGGTCTGAGCATTAGCATTAGCATGGAAAGCTAAAGGTTCGGGGTTCGATTCCCGGTTCAGGCAAAATTTTTCTCTTTACCATTGATTTATGTATCCAGCTGTTCTTCTCATGAACTTCATTTCGCTACCTGCTTATATCTCTTTTGCATATAGTCCAAGCTTCACTTCCATAGGTAAGCATTGATCTCACTAAGGTTTTGTAAGTTCTTATTCTTGTATGCCTTTGTACTAAAGATGGTTTAAAAATTCTATCAATGGTTCCCATGGATTTATTATAATTTTGAATTTTAATTTATATATCAATTCGCTGTCATAACTAAAATAATATCCAAGATATTTGATTGAAGAAACTTGTTCTACTATCTCATTATATACACAAGTTTTGTTACAAACACTTTATTATTATTATTATTATTATTATTATTATTATTATTATTATTATTATTGTTGTTGTTGCTGGGATTATTATTTTTAGCTCTAACAATTAAGCCTTACAACATTGTATAACGACAATTAAGTCATGTGAATCCATTTTGTCTTGTTTCAACATACTAACAGCTGGTGGTAGAAGAACTTTGGACCCGGAAGACGATCAACAACTCTCACGGGAATGATGTTTCAAGTTGCAGTGCACAGGATAGTAAATGCTTAAGAAAAAAACTAATTTCATATATATATATATATGTATATATATATGTATATATACAGAGTGTCCCAAATTGATGTATACACTCTTTGAAACGTTATTTCTCAGCAATAAAATCAGACAGAAATACAATTTTGTTTTGTGTTTTATTTCTCAAGCCCGTACATGTTCAAAGTGCTCACCTCCTGCTGCAGTACACTCCCAACAACGACAGTGAACAGAGCGACACCACGTTTTGGATTATTGTTATTGGAATGTCATTGATGGCATGTTCAATCTGATCTTGCAGTTCCTCCAGTGTTACTGGTTTTGTGGCTTACATCATGTTCTTTACAGTTCCCCAAAGAAAGATGTCTAGAGGGGTTAAATCGAGAGGGGTTAAATCAGGAGATCGAGGCAGGAACTCCATAGCACTTCCTCTTCATCCTATCCATCTCCGATTTAATGTGTAATCGAGAAAATTTCTCACATCGACATGAAAGTGAGGTGGAGCCCCATCTAGTTGGAAGTAAACTCATTTTCATTCTCAAAGAGACCTTCAATACGTGGAACCATGATTCCCAGATAAGTTTGACCCGTGACAGTCCCAAATCCTCGAGAAGACAAACCACACTATACCGATTCTCCTGGAAGATTGACGGTCTTTTCTTCAATGATGTTTGGGTTTTTGTTAGCCCAGTACACACAATTATGTTGATTAATTGTGCTATTATGTTTGAATGGTCTACCACTGTGGTCTTGAGGTAGCATGCTGCCTTGTAACCACAGTGGGCCCGAGTTCGATCCCCAGTCGGGGCAGTTTTTCTGGGTGAGGTTTTTATCGGGTTTTTTCCTCACCTGTAAGACAAATGTCAGCAAAACTTTAAGGCCCAAACGGTCCCCAAAATCATATGGCCATCATCATCATCCTTCACCGGTGCGGAAAACAACGGGAAGCTACCACACCTACAATTCCCTAGTAAAGCTGCAAGCATAGCATGAAAATGATATGATTGCAGTGAAGGATCTGCCTTCAGGCAGAATTATTATAGATGGATGTTTGAATATGGCTTCATCTGACCAAACAATCGAGTCTGGAAAATCTTCCCTTTCGTCACACTTCTGCAGGAAGCATTCACAAAATTGCAGTCGTCTATCTGGGTCATCCTCAATTAGTGCATGGAGAAATCTTGGAATGTAAGGCTTCCATTTTTGGCCCCACAAAATTCGATGAACACTGCTTTTCTTGATACCAATCTCACTAGAACATTGCCTCACTGACTTCTTTGGGGATCATACAAAAACCTGCAACAGTACTCTCGTTATCAGTCGAATGTCTCTTTCTTCCGCACCAACCTTTCAACACATCTTGCACCGTTCCATCGTCTTCAAACTTGTCTCAGATTCTTGTTATTGTTACCCTTGGTGGTGGTGGTGTCCCAAATTCAACCATCCAACGTCGTTGCACTTCAACAACATTCTCCACTTCCTAAACACTTCAGTATCCACTTATGTTAATCGAATGATAATCTCGCCGCCATTGTTGTTTATAAAGATGTGAAGATCGATGAACATGTTGCTAATGCTTTTCCAGTGCCCTGTGGATCATACACAACAAAAATTGTATTTCTGTCTGATTTCGTTGCTGAGAAATAACATTTCAAAGAGTGTATACATCAATTTGGGGCACTCTGTATATATAAACGAATAAATTATTGAGTCATTTTTACATCTTACCTCATATATCATGTTTTATTAAACACGGTAACTATAGTTTTCAAATTTAAATGGTTTTGGAAAGGAAATAATTATAACTAAATTAAAGAAATTTAGACAACAAAAAAGATTAAAAGAGTACACTATCCTGCAATCTGATTCAAAGAAAGGAAAACAATTTAAGAAAATCACTTATCATCCTGGAATACATAACAAATTTCAAAAAATTTTCAAGAAATTCAATATTACATTGGCACCGATAAATAAATTTAGCCTTGGTAACTTATTAATAACCAATAAGAAAATGAACACCCCAGATAGTCTGGAATTTATCAAATTGATTGTGGAGTTTACAATAAAGTATACATAGGAAAAACAAAAAGAAATTTGGACACTTGCACAAAGGAACACTTTAGAAATATTAAAAATGGTGAAATTGAAAAATCAGCTATTGCAGCACATAGTTTGTTGGAAGGTCATAAAATTGAAAAAGAAGCTAAACTTCTAAAACATTTGGAAAAACCTTTGGATTTGACAGTTTGGGAGAAAATATTTATTCAGAAGAACAAATTTAAATCCATGAATTTCGACATTCCGGATGAACGTGACCTCATCTCGAAGTTCATCAAATCAATACCAGATGGCAATGATATCTCGAAGTTCATCAAATCAACACCAGATGGCAACGTTATAGAGGGAGATTCCAACGAATATCCGGTAGTCATAATGGCGGTTGAAAATGAATGACAAGATCATTTGAAAACTATAGTTACCGTGTTTAATAAAACATGATATATGAGGTAAGATGTAAAAATGACTCAATAATTTATTAATTAAGAACCTCATAATGTGTTTCCCATTTTTAACTTTGAATATAAACGAATGTCTGATTGTCTGTTTGACCATTATTCATTACTACACCATTCATCCGATTGTGATGAAGCTTTTTTGCAAAATGTTCAGGACTTCCCGGGGAAGTTTTAGGGTATAAGAGAGTTGTAATACTCAACCCCTTCACTCTTAAAAATCACCTTTTGTAGTGAAAAAGGTGTTTTTCGGAACTTTTTGACAGCTAAATGGCTTATGCTGCCTAAACAAAACATACACATCAAATTAATGTATACAGAATTGAATATCTAAAAAAATCTACATAATAGTCCACGACAGCATATGTCTATCTTTCACCGATAACTCACAATAACCATTTTTATCTTTCAGCTAATTGATACAAAGAAGATCGGGATAAGTAGATTCCCGGACAACTTCGGGTAATCAGCACGGGATATCTAAAAATAATTACGATATAAATGTATAATTATTATTCTTTTTACTTATTCAATTAACACTAAAAACACATTTCACTTATTTAGGCGTAGCAATGCACGCCGGGTAATAACTAGTTTAAATTATAAAAATAAGTTAAGTGTTTAGGATTAGAATGTAGATAAAGAAGCGCATAAAGAATTGAGCAGATAAATAAGAAACAAAAAGAGACATCATTTTAAATGTTTCATCTGATACTTCTGTATGAAATTATATAAAAATAGAACAGATACTTAATTATAATAATAACTTAGGTCTAATATGTGATTGAAAATACCGACATCAAAAATAAAAACATGCTTACAGGCTTAATAATAATCATAAGTAATGTCACGAGTGATTTCCAAATGATTGAGAAATTCGCGAGTTACGAAGTGTCGAGTAAATTTATCTAGAGGATTTGGAAATCAAGGAGTGCCATTTGTTAGGACTATTTAACGAATAAAATTAAGATGTTTACTAAAAAATCATTATTTAAATATAGTTACCGGTATTTTAAAATATTTATATATTTAATATAAATGCCAATGTTTGAGAACAAATCAGAAATGTGAGGTTATGTATATTGATTGCAACTTGATCATATTATTTATGGCCAAATAGGATCGTAATATTGTAAAAATGCACCCTAGTGGAGAAATGGTATCTTTACCTTGTCGTGGTGGAGTGGCTTGCGTGCTTAAATGATCCTGAGAGCTATGCCGGCAGTAGCATTGCTGCCGATAGGGTTACCCATGCCGGGCTGGTCGAAGGTGATAAGCCAGACGAAAAAAGTACCTTGGGCGAAAGAGTGACGATCTTTCACCGTAAAAATACAACCGTCAAGAAATGCGGACATGGGTTCATCTGGGGTAAAATTTTCCGGAGGTCAAATAGTCCCCCATTCGGTTCTCCGGGCGGGGACTACTTCAGGGAACCCATGCCAAAGGCTCAAACACAGGGACATGTTCCTAGGAACATGGAATGTTAGGACTTTATACAATAGCGGGGCACTAGAGATATTAACGCGGGAATTGGATAAATCGCCCTTGGATATAGTCGCTTTACAGGAAGTTAGGTGACCAGGAGAAGGTAGTCAGGAATCAGGAACCTTTGCATTATACTATTGGGGTGCAGAAAGACCTGCATTTGGAACGGGTTTTTTAGTCAGAAGGAGGATCCTATCCGCTATCCGAGATATTAAATTTGTTAGTGATAGGATATCATACATAATTCTAAAGGGTAAACGACATGATTTTATAATTGTAAATGTACATGCCCCCACAGAAGATAAAGATGACAAGATCAAGGATGAGTTCTATGAAGAATTAGAATACTTATTTGATAGCCTTTCACGATATCATATGAAAATTGTCTTAGGAGATTTTAATGCAAAAGTGGGGCGGGAAGATATATTCAAACCAACAATAGGCAAATTCAGTCTTCGTGAAGATAGTAACGACAACGGGGTTAGATTAGTCACATTTGCCACATCAAAGAATCTGATTGTTAAGAGCACAACATTTCAGCATAAGGATATTCATAAATACACCTGGACGTCCCCAGATGGAGAAACTCGGAACCAGATAGATCATGTATTAGTGGATAAACGCTGGCACAGTAGCATCATTGATGTTAGATCAGTTAGAGAGACAGACTGCAATTCGGATCATCATCTGGTCAGAGTGAAAATCAGACAACGGCTATCGCTTATGAGAGGAACGAACGCTAAAGATGATTCTGTAAAATATGAATTAAAAAAATTGAAAAAATGATGAAATGCGGCAACAATACCAAATCAAAATAGCTAATAGATTTGAAGTACTGGAATCTTCAGATGACAATGTGGCAAACGAAGAAGAAACTGATATAAATAAAGAATGGGAGGCTATAAGAGATACTATTAAATTGTCAGCATCAGAAAGCATTGGTTGTTTAAAAAAGAGGCAAAACAAGAAATGGTTTGATGAGGAATGTGCCGACATTGTAAAGAAAAGAAAGCTAGCAAAAATGAAATGGTTACACCAGCCAAATGAGGTAAATTTAGAGCAATTGGGTAGTGTTAGACGTGAAACCACCAAGTTACTAAAGAGTAAAAAGAGGGAATATTTGAGAGAGAAGATTAATGATCTTGAAATGAATGCAAAAAATAGGAACATTAGAGAATTATATCAGGGAATTAGTATAGAGAAGAAGGGGTTTCAGGCTAGAACAAACATAATTCGGAATGAAAATGGGGATATGATTGCAGATTCTAGGAGTATATTAAATAGATGGAAAGGTTACTTTAATCAGCTATTAAATGTACATACAGAACAGGACATTGAGGAGGATAAGTTACAGACAGCAGAAATGCTAGTCGCAGAGCCAAATGCATTAGAGGTTGAAATGGCGATTGAAAAATTGAAGATGTATAAAGCATCAGGTTCAGATGAGATCCCAGCAGAACTGATAAAATCAGGGGGAGAAAAATTGATGGACAAGATACGCTGGTTACTTAGTATGATTTGGGAAAAAGAAGCTCTTCCAGATGAATGGAAGGAATCAATTATCTTACCAATTTATAAGAAAGGAGATAAAACTGATTGCAACAACTACAGGGGCATCTCATTACTTTCAACTTCGTACAAAATTCTAACAAATATATTAGTAAGCAGACTTACTCCCTATATTGATGACATTCTAGGAGATCATCAATGTGCATTTAGAAGAAACAGGTCTACAACAGATCAGATTTTCATAAGTAATGCCACGAGTGATTTCCAAATTATCGATAAATTCACGACTCACGAAGTGAGGAGTGAATTTATCTAGAGAATTTGGAAATCAAGAGTGGCATTTGTTAGGACTATTTAACGAATAAAATAAAGCTGTTTACTCACAAATCATTATTTAACTACAGTTATTTAAAAATATTTTTATATTTAAAGTAAACGGTGATGTTTGAAAACTAATGAGAAACGATAGGTAGCCTACGCTTCTACTGCTTCTTTTGTTTATCACTGCAACCAGATCATACTATTTATTGCCAAAGGAACGCAATATTGTAAGAATGCTCTCTAGTGGAGAAAAAATGAAACACATCAATCTGTATATTAATTCATTTTTGATGTCGTATACATTTAAGAAAGTGCAAACAGTGGTTTCTTTTTTTGGTGGTATAATCAATTGCTACAAATGTTGACATGTAAGCACTATTATATACAATCTGGTAGCCGTATTTGTTATAGGCTCAGTCACTGCAAAATAACGGTCAGACCTGTTCAGAATATTAAAAAGGAGGAGCTTTGCTTAATATATGATAATCCTAACGTTGATAATTATTTCGTGAAACACGTCTCTGATTGGTTGTAATACAGAAATCATTGAAACGTGATTGGTCATTGACTCCCATTTGGGGCATGAGTTAAATAGTCAGTATAAGACAGATTTTAGAGAAGAAATGGGAATATAATGATACTGTACATCAACTATATGTAGACTTCAAAAAAGCATATGATTCAATTAAGAGGGAGAAGTTATATAGTATCCTGCTGGAGTTCGGAATTCCTAAAAAGTTGGTTAGACTTATATGAATGTGTCTAAATGGCTCAAAGAGTAGGGTGCGTATAGGCAAACAGTTTTCAGACACTTTTGAAATCCAGAATGGGTTGAAGCAAGGAGATGCACTATCTCCTCTACTATTTAATTTTGTACTAGAGCATGCCATTAAATCTTTAGAGAATGAGGAGGGCTTACAACTCAATGGTATTAATAAGCTGTTAGTTCATGCTGATGATGTAGTACTACTGGCCGATAGCGAGGAGATACTAAAGGCTAACACGCACACACTATTGAGTAACACTAAGAAATTAGGACTGGAAGTAAATATCAGTAAAACTAAATATACGGTCACACGTAGAAATTCAGTATATAATGGAAATGGACAGCTAATGACAAATGAGGGAAATTTTGAGGAAGTGGCTGAATTCAAATACCTAGGAACAATAATCACAAATAGGAATGAGATGCACAAAGAAATTAAACATAGGCTCAATTCTGGAAATGCATGCTATTATGCATTGCAGACAGAGACTTTTGATGTCCCAACTCCTTTCAAAAAACGTTAAGCTGAAAATATATAAAACTATTATTCTACCAGTTATATTATATGGGTGCGAAACATGGACTCTTACTTTAAGGGAGGAAAGGAGATTACGAGTATTTGAGAATAAAGTTCTTAGGAAAGTTTTTGGACCAAAGAGAGATGAACAGACAGGTGAATGGAGAAGACTACATAACAATGAACTACATGGTCTTTATAGGAAGCCGGATATAATAAGAACAGTTAAGTCTCGTAGACTGCGATGGGCAGGACATGTTGCATGTATGGGGAATGAAAGACTTGCATGGAAGCTTCTTGTAGGAAAGCCAGAGGGAAAACGCCCAGTTGGTAGGCCAAGAATGAGGTGGGAGAACAACATTAACTATGATTTGAGGGAAGTAGATTATACAGGGAATGATTGGAAAGCATTAGCTCAGGATAGGGATGTATGGAGAGCTTATGTCCGCGCGGCCATGAACCTTCGGTTTCGATAGTGCCAGTGAGTAAGTAAGTAAGTGGAGAAATAATGGAACATATCAAACTGGGTATTATAATCAACATTATACGTTATTCATTTATTTTTTTAGTAAACAACTTAGTAAAATCACGGAATCTGTTCATTATTTGTTATATTCTGTGTATTTGTTGGAGAAAAATAATGCTCTGACCTGTTCAGAATATTAAAAAAAGAGGAGCCTTCTTTATCACAAAAGCAAAAGTTGATAAAGAGCGAGGTGAAACATGACTGTCATTGGTTGTAAAAAAATCATTTAAAAGTGATTGGTCATTGACTACCATTTAGGACACAAGTTAAATAGTCTATATAATATTTGTTGGTTGACAAGCATATAATTACCACATGATTTAATTAAATATGTAGATATCCATTTACTTAGGCTTCGGACTTGAAACACTAAACCCTTGTAATTTTGTGTGTCTAAAATAACTTCAAAATGTATTAAGTTAGGGTATATTCAGTAAAACTCGGCATTTTTTAAACTGCAAACTACAGCAGAAACATCATTCACATATCACTCTTGATACTTTCTACAACAATGAAATTCCTTTGTTCATCCTATTTACAAGGGAACTGTCAAACATGGCATGCCAAAACCCGTCATGAAATTTCTCCCAGGGAAAAGTTGTGATGTACCAAGGCCGTGTCAAAAAAATATGTTTTTAACTACAAGGCACAGAAACCGAAGCCAGAATCCAGCAGTACGGAGCAGATGGACTCCCTACATGAGTAAGAGTGTAGTGAAGCGAGGCGGGACGCGGTGTGAACGGCAGGTTGTGAGGGTTATCCAATCTAAGAATTCACGAGTTGTTGAGCCTGTTCCATGAGATCTCAAGATGTGATTAATCAATTCATCTTAATTTTGTCTTCCTCTGTCTCGAAGTTGTTTAGGTTGATACTGGAATACTAATTTAGGAAAGTGAGATGGGTCCATTATTTGGACATGCTGTAACCAATTGCTTTGATAATTATGATTTTTTTCAATTATATTTTCTTCTTCTTCCTTCCAAGCATTAGGCCAAGGCCTGTTACAATCCTATAGAAAATTTTCCGATCCTTCCAGGAAATTCTCGTATAAGACTTGAAAGCATAATAATAGTCCCTTCAATTGGTTGCTGGCCAAAGGAAGGCAAGACCAGTGATGGGGCTGCCATCTTATAGCCTCTGGTCAGGCTTTTCTGGAGAAAAAACAAAATAAAGGAAAGAAGAAATGGAAGAAAGGAAAGACTCCCTAGCCCTCAGATACCCTAATAGTGTCGGGGCCGAAAAAAACAAGAGTTAACCAAGAAGGGTTAGATAGTAAAGTTAAAAGAGTGCAAAACACAAGTAAGTGGAAGAAATGTTTTGCTCAGCTTGGGCACCTTGTGGTCGCCATTCACATATCCCCTTTTAATTTATCGTGTAAATCTCCGTTTCTTTTAATATAACGAATTTGATAATTTTAACATTATGAGGTTTTCTTAATAAGAATCAAATGAATCGTGAATTCTTCTTAACTCATATACTTACGTTTCTTTAACACGGCACCATGGTATCGGAGAACCATCGTCCTCATCGTCAGCTGTTTTCAAGACTGTCATTTTTTTCTTTTGCTGGTAATTATCCAAACTGCCATCTTGTTTACTTTTGAAGAAGTAATTATCCAAACTGCCATCTGGTGTACTTTTGAAGAACTTTGTAATCAAGCTTGGTTTGTCTGGATTTTCGAAGTTCATGGTTCCAGTATGGTTTTTTTTAAATGTATATCTTTTCCCAAACTGTTAATTCCGAAGGTTTAGATACTTGTTTCAAAAGTTTTGCTTCTTTGCTTGTCCACTTTTGTCAAAACATAGGAGTGGACCATAGACTTCAAAAGGGCATACAATTCAATTAAGGGAGAAGTTATATAGAATCCTGCTGGAGTTTGGAACTCCTAAAAAGTTAGGTAGACTTATACGAATGTGTCTAAATGGCACAAAGAGTAGGGTGCGTGTAGGCAAACAGTTTTCAGATACTTTTGAAATCCACAATGGGTTGAAGCAAGGAGATGCACTATCTCCTGTACTATTTAATTTTGTACTAGAGTATGCCATCAAATCTTTAGAGGATGAAGAAGGCCTACAACTCAATGGTATTAATAAGCTGTTAGTTTATGCTGATGATGTAGTACTATTGGCCGATAGCAAGGAGATACTAAAGGCCAACACGCACACACTATTGAGTAACACTAAGAAATTGGAACTGGAAGTAAATATCGATAAAACTAAATATATGGTCAAATACAGAAATACATTATATAAAAGAAATGGACAGCTAATGACAAATGAGGAAAATTTTGAGGAAGTGGCTGAATTCAATTACCTAGAAACAATAATCACAAATAGGAATGAGACGCACAAGGAAATTAAACATAGACACAATTCTGGAAATGCGTGCTATTATGCATTACAGAGATTCTTGATGTCCCAACTCCTTCCAAAAAACATTAAACTGAAAATATATAAAACTATTATTCTACCAGTTATATTATATGGATGCGAAATGGACTCTTACTTTAAGGGAGGAAAGGACATTACGAGTATTTGAGAATAAAGTTTTTAGGAAAATGTTTGGACCAAAGAGAGATAATCAGACAGGTGAATGGAGAATATTACACAACAGTGAACTACATGGTCTTCATAGGAAGCCAGATATAATAACAGTTAAGTATTGTAGACTGCGATGGGCAGGACATGTTGCACGTATGGGGAATGAAAGACGTGCATGGAAGCTTCTTGTAGGAAAACGCCCAGTTGGTAGACCAAGAATGAGGCGGGAGAATGATATTAACTATGATTTGAGGAAAGTAGATTATACAGGGGATGATTGGAAAACATTACCTCAGGATAGGGATATATGGAGAGCTTATGTCCGCATGGCCATGAATCAACAGGTTCAATAGTGCCAATCAGTTAGTTCATTAGTTAGGAGTGGACGTAAAAATCTCATCTGTGCCGCTTGCAATTTTGATTTGATAATTTAGTATCCTATTTTTGCTGCTATATTTCAGTCGTGATTTTGTAGTTACATTATGTAATCTCAATTTGGTTACCAAAATTTCTTTTTATGACTCTATTTGTTGCATTGTATTTCTGTAACTTTATCTCTATGTTTTTTCTTATATCAGATATTAGGCGACTGAGGTAATTGAATTCAGAAACCTGTTGTATGATTTTTCCATCTAATCCTATTTTAACTCTTCATAAGTGTTTTCCACACATACCCATAGATTTTTTTTTGGGAAGAAATTTTCAAAATGAACTGTTTGGTTATATTATTTAATTGGTGTGCTCCCATTTGTAATTCATCCTATGAAGTTGCAAACAGTAATAAATTGTCTGCATACAATAGTGTTTACATAATAAATGGGACAATAATACCTGTACTGTTTTTACATGCTGGTGACAGGAGATATCCCCAGATATGATAATGCACTGTGTAAAACAGTTTGAACAGCTCGTAAGAGGTGCAGTCGAGCAAACATTACAGGCAATAGGTGACTTCTAGATTCCTGCAACAATGAAAGTAACACACACGGTTATTTTTAATCAAAATGAAAATGGGAGGTAACACTATGAGGTATTTACATTAATGAATGAGTTGGAGAAAATGCTTTAACATATCACCTCATAAAGCTGCTTGTCTTCACGATGCCAGTTTCCAAAGTACAATTTGCTTCTATCTTCACACAAACAGGCAGTATTTAATAGATGTTCTTATTATTAATTTCATACATCTCAATGATGGATAAATCATATTTGAAGAGAAAAATTATACGCTCAGACCGGGACTTGAACCCGGGACCTTGGTTTTCTAGTCCAAGTGCTCTACCATTTAAGCTACCTGAGCAAGTACCGATCTAAATGCAAATTTTTCTCTATATACGTTGTAATTCCTGCCCACCAAATGCTTTGAAGCCTTTGCATTGGGTCCCGGGTTCAAGTCCCGGTCTGAGCGTATAATTTTTCTCTTCCAATATGATTTATCCATCATTGAGATGTATGAAATTAATAATAAGAACATTGAAAAAAGCTGTACTGGCAATTATAATGTAATGTATAATTCCCAAATATGTCTTCTTAATATAGGAGCCGCCATTTGCCAAAGATAGAAGCAAAGGCTTCAAAGCATTTGGTGGGCGGGAATTACAACGTATATAGAGAAAAATTTGCGTTTAGATCGGTACTTGCTCAGGTAGCTCAAATGGTAGAGCACTAGGACTAAAAAAACCAAGGGTCCCGGGTTCAAGTCCCGGTCTGAGTGAATAATTTTTCTCTTCAAATAGTATTTAATAGTGTTTATTTTTTATCATTTCACTCACCTCATACTTCATAATTTATAGCAGACCCAGGGTTTCTTCACGTAATTCGTGACATTGTCAATGCTGCGTCATGTTCACAACTGACGTCCAATGGCCTTCTATCCTGCAGACTGACCTCCGCCGCCATCTGGTGGCCGACCGAAGAATTTCCAAATCAGGCCTCTTTCTTTATAACCGGGTATTTCAAAATTCATAGTTGTATTTTCATTCTTGCATATGTAAATTTTTTCCCAAATTGTGAGTTCCTTCGGTTTTTCCAATTGTTTAAGTAATTTTGTTTTGGTTTCTATTCTATGTTTTTCTGACCAGGCATGTGCAGCTATTGCAGATTTTTCGGTTTCTCCATTTTTAACATTTCTGAGGTGTTCTTTTAATCTTGTATTTAGATTCCTTTTTGTTTTTCCTATGTATATCTTTTCACAATCTTTACAATTAATTTGATAAATTCCCGATTTTTTGCAGTCTTCAATTTTTTCATTTTTTGTTGGTTTTTATTAAATTACCTAAGCTGTAATCATTTTTCGGTGCTAATTTAATGTTGAATTTGTTGAAAATTTTTTGAAACTTGTCAAATACGAAAGGATGGTATGTGAACTTCTTGAATTTTTTGCCTATATTTTTATCTGTCTGAAGAGTACTTTCATTGATGACTTTTTGTTCTTTGAATTTATTTATTTTCTTGTGTATCATTTTCTTGTGAAAACCATTATCCTTAGCAATTTGTATGATGTGTTCTTTCTCTTTATTGTAATTTTCTTTGCTCATGGGGACATTCACAAGTCTGTGTGTTAAACTATTAAATACTGCCTGTTTGTGTGAAAAATGGTTAAATCCAGTAGCTTTTATATAATTGTCGATGTGAGTTTCTTTTCTGTAGATTCCAAATTCTATTTTCTTTTTCTCTTCTTTCCTAATCAATTTAAGGTCTAAAAATGGTATTTCATGATTATTTTCTATTTCCATTGTAAATTTGATTGTTTTATTTTGAATATTTAACAGTTTAATGGCATCTTCTAATTGTTTCTCTTTTACTATTGCTATGATATCATCTACGTATCTTCTCCAAAATTTAAACATCAAAGGATGTGCTTTAGTTACATGACATTCAAAATTCCCCATAAACATGTCTGCTAAGAATGGTGATAATGGATTTCCCATTGCGAGTCCTGATTTTTGTCTAAAGTATTTTCCTCTAAAGGTGAAGAACATTTGATTTAAGCATAATTTTGTTAGTTTTATGTATTCTTTAACGCTATCATCATCTAATTTGTTTTCTTTCAACCATTTTTCTAAAATTTTCAAAGTTGTGTCAGTCGGTATGTTTGTGAATAATGAAGTAACATCAAATGAGACCAATCTTTCTGAAGGTTCTATTTCTACATTTTCTAATTTCTCAACTAATTGGTAAGAATTTTCTACTGCTAAATTTTCAAATTTTTCCATACCTTTAAATTTATTGTTAAGCCATTTGGATATGTTATATGTCGGTGAATTGATATTGTTGATGATAGGTCTCATTTTCTTTCCGTCTTTGTGGATTTTAGGAAGACCATGAATGTTGGGGTTTTCTGGGATTTGGTATTTTAATTTAAACTTTTCCTTTTGTGTCATAATTTTTTTAATTGATTTTAGGTTGGTTTCAACTTCTTTAATTGTTTTTGCGAAGTTGAAACCAACCTAAAATCAATTTAAAAAATTATGACACAAAAGGAAAAGTTTAAATTAAAAATACCAAATCCCAGAAACCCCAACATTCATGGTCTTCCTAAAATCCACAAAGACGGAAAGAAAATGAGACCTATCATCAACAATATCAATTCACCGACATATAACATATCCAAATGGCTTAACAATAAATTAAAGGTATGGAAAAATTTGAAAATTTAGCAGTAGAAAATTCTTACCAATTAGTTGAGAAATTAGAAAATGTAGAAATAGAACCTTCAGAAAGATTGGTCTCATTTGATGTTACTTCATTATTCACAAACATACCGACTGACACAACTTTGAAAATTTTAGAAAAATGGTTGAAAGAAAACAAATTAGATGATGATAGCGTTAAAGAATACATAAAACTAACAAAATTATGCTTAAATCAAATGTTCTTCACCTTTAGAGGAAAATACTTTAGACAAAAATCAGGACTCGCAATGGGAAATCCATTATCACCATTCTTAGCAGACATGTTTATGGGGAATTTTGAATGTCATGTAACTAAAGCACATCCTTTGATGTTTAAATTTGGAGAAGATACGTAGATGATATCATAGCAATAGTAAAAGAGAAACAATTAGAAGATGCCATTAAACTGTTAAATATTCAAAATAAAACAATCAAATTTACAATGGAAATAGAAAATAATCATGAAATACCATTTTTAGACCTAAATTGATTAGGAAAGAAGAGAAAAGAAAATAGAATTTGGAATCTACAGAAAAGAAACTCACATCGACAATTATATAAAAGCTACTGGATTTAACCATTTTTCACACAAACAGGCAGTATTTAATAGTTTAACACACAGACTTGTGAATGTCCCCATGAGCAAAGAAAATTACAATAAAGAGAAAGAACACATCATACAAATTGCTAAGGATAATGGTTTTCACAAGAAAATGATACACAAGAAAATAAATAAATTCAAAGAACAAAAAGTCATCAATGAAAGTACTCTTCAGACAGATAAAAATATAGGCAAAAAATTCAAGAAGTTCACATACCATCCTTTCGTATTTGACAAGTTTCAAAAAATTTTCAACAAATTCAACATTAAATTAGCACCGAAAAATGATTACAGCTTAGGTAATTTAATAAAAACCAACAAAAATGAAAAAAATTGAAGACTGCAAAAAATCGGGAATTTATCAAATTAATTGTAAAGATTGTGAAAAGATATACATAGGAAAAACAAAAAGGAATCTAAATACAAGATTAAAAGAACACCTCAGAAATGTTAAAAATGGAGAAACCGAAAAATCTGCAATAGCTGCACATGCCTGGTCAGAAAAACATAGAATAGAAACCAAAACAAAATTACTTAAAACATTGGAAAAACCGAAGGAACTCACAATTTGGGAAAAAATTTACATATGCAAGAATGAAAATACAACTATGAATTTTGAAATACCCGGTTATAAAGAAAGAGGCCTGATTTGGAAATTCTTCGGTCGGCCACCAGATGGCGCGGAGGTCAGTCTGCAGGATAGAAGGCCGTTGGACGTCAGTTGTGAACATGACGCAGCATTGACAATGTCACGAATTACGTGAAGAAACCCTGGGTCTGCTATAAATTATGAAGTATGAGGTGAGTGAAATGATAAAAAATAAACAATATTAAAGAACCTCATAGTGTTATTTCCTATCTACATAACTTAGTATTTAATAGTTTAACACACAGACTTTTGAACATCCCCATGAGCAAAGAAAATTACAATAAAGAGAAAGAACACATCATAAAAATTGTGAAGGATAATGGTTTTCAAGAGAAGATGATACACAAGAAAATAAATAAATTTAAGGAACAAAAAATGATTAATGAAAGTACTCTTCAGACAGATAAAAATATTGGTAAAAAATTCAAGAAGTTCACATACCATCCTTTAGTATTTGACAAGTTTCAAAAAATCTTCAACAAATTCAACATTAAATTAGCACTGAAAAAATTATTACAGCTTAGGTAATTTAATAAAAACCAACAAAAATGAAAAGATTGAAGACTGCAAAAAAATCGGGAATTTATCAAATTAATTGTAAAGATTGTGAAAAGATATACATAGGAAAAACAAAAAGGAATCTAAATACAAGATTAAAGGAACACCTCAGAAATGTTAAAAATGGAGAAACCGAAAAATCTGCAATAGCTGCACATGCCTGGTCAAAAAAAACATAGAATAGAAACCAAAACAAAATTACTTAAACAATTGGAAAAACTGAAGGAACTCACTCACAATTTGGGAAAAAATGTATATATGCAAAAATGAATATAGAACTATGAATTTTGAAATACCCGGTTATAAGGAGAGGGGGACTGATTTGGAAGTTCGTCAGTCAGCCATCAGATGGCGCGGAGGTCAGTCTGCAGGATAGAAGGCCGTTGGACGTAAGTTGTGAACGTGACACAGCATTGAGAATGTCACAAATGATGTGACAAAACCCTGGGTTTGCGAGGAGTTATGAAGTATGAGGTGAGTGAAATAAAAAATAAACAATATTAAAAAACCTCATAGTGTTATTTCCTATCTACATAACTTAATTTGTAGTGTTTCTTTATGTGCAGATATTTAAATTTCCTTCTCTAAGATGTCATTGGCTGGATCAACCTACAAACATTTGGTGATAAATTGCGATTGTGTTGACTCAGTTTGAAATGAGGAGCCATGCAAGTCTGTTGTGTAATAATAGCAGTGGTCACCTTCAAATGTAAGAAATTGTATCTCATATCTCATTGTTGATGAAACTAATGTAATGTGTTGTTCATATTTATGTACATACTTCTAATATAAGCATAAAATTGTTAATTTTTTTTTTTCAAATGTCTTTCGACAATCCTGGTATTCTCTCCTGGCATGGCGTACTTGTAACCCACTTCTGAGGTTGGGGCTCCTGGAAGGCACAGTTACGTTGCCCCGATGATATGATGGGTGATGATGATGATAGTGGGTGCGCTAGGAGAGTCCATAATCCTAAGCTTAATCTAAGATGAATATGAATGATGGTGATTTGCGATGGCCATATGATTTCGGGGACCGTTTGGGGCTTGAAGTTTCCCTGACATTTATCTTACAGGTGAGGAAAAACCCCGATAAAAACCTCACCCAGAAAAACTTGTCCCGACCGGGGATCGAACCCGGCCCGCTCGTGACAAGGCAGCACGCTACCTCGAAACCACTAATCATTATAATTTGAATCTGTAATGAGTCATTTTTTTCTTACATTACCATAAGGTCACGCTAGGCCCTTGCAATATCAGTACAAACTTGCTATTTTTTTTCTTGACACTACCTGTAAGTATAATTACATTCTACTTTATTATTTAGGAGTTTGACAGTTCATGAGTTATTAGCAGAGCTGGAAAATGATACTCATTTTGAGGATGAAAGAAATACAACAGTTAATTATAGAGCCTCTGGGAAGGAAATGATATTTCCAATGAAAGATTCTGCTGACAAAGATGATGGAGGAATGATAATTTGAGTGGAAGGAAACTAAAATTGGATACAGAAGTTGTGATTTCAAATCAGATGCGAATTGGAGGTTGCGATCACAGAGAAACCAGAGGAGAAAGTGTACAAGTTTTTGCGTACAACCACAGGTGGCACTAGTGTAGAACTAACTAACGACATCTAATTGTTTTTTTTATTTTTTGTGGTACTAATATGAAATTCAGCATCATCTGGTGAAAAATTATGGAACTGAACTTTTATAGGAATAAATAACATTTTAATTTATCTTAAATAATGGAATTATTTGCACCCAGCCTCTCAGACCTAAAAGTCTTTTTTTTTTTAATTTTTAACAGAAGGGAAGAATGGAAATAAATAAAACATGTTAACTTATTTTCGTTTATTTAAAATTTAAAAACGTGCATTATGGAGCTCTTTTAAATATGTACAATTGACCTACACCCCTTTATTCTCACATACATCTTTATACACTATGTATTATGTTGTATACAATATTTATTAATATAACCTTAGCCATGTTGTACATCTGAAATCCATTATAAAGTCATTCACATTTTTAAAATGTTATTATTATATAATGGCTGTTACACTAGAAGCACTCTTCCTATCCTAACAAATCTTAGAATTTAATCATTTCTTACTTACTTACTTACACCACTGGCACTATCGAACCCGTAGGTTCATGGCCACGGGGACATAAGCTCTCCATACATCTCTATCCTGAGCTAATGTTTTCCAATCATTCCCTGTATAATCTACTTCCCTCAAATCATAGTTAATGTTGTTCTCCCACCTCATTCTTGGTCTACCAACTGGGCATTTTCCTTCTGGCTTTCCTACAAGAAGTTTCCATGCACGTCTTTTATTCCCCATACGCGCAACATGTCCTGCCCATCGCAGTCTACGAGACTTAACTGTTCTTATTATATCTGGCACCCTACTCTTTGTGCCATTGAAGACACATTCGTATAAGTCTAACTAACTTTTTAGAATTCCGAACTCCAGCAGGATACTATATAACTTCTCCCTCTTAATGAATCATATGCTTTTTTTGAAGTCTACATACAGGTGATGTACAGTACCATTATATTCCCATTTCTTTTCTAAAATCTGTCTTTATACTAAAAATCTGATTTGTTGTAGACCTGTTTTTTTCTAAATGCACATTGATGATCTCCTAGAATGTCATCAATATAGGGAGTAAGTCTGCTTACTAATATATTTGTTAGAATTTTGTACAAAGTTGAAAGTAATGAGATGCCCCTGTAGTTGTTTGCAAATCAGTTTTATCTCCTTTCTTATAAATTGGTACGATAATTGATTCCTTCCATTCATCTGGAAGAGCTTCTTTTTCCCAAATCATACTAAGCAACCAGCATATCTGTCCATCAATTTTTCTCCCTGCTGATTTTATCAGTTCTGCTGGGATCTCATTTGAAACCTGATGCTTTATACATCTTCAATTTTTAATTGCTATTTCAACCTCTAATGCACTTGGCTCTGCGACTAGCATTTCTGCTGTCTGTAAATTATCCTCCTCAATGTCCTGTTCTGTATGTAAATTTAATAGCTGATTAAAGATAACTTTTTTCATCTATTTAATATACTCCTAGAATCTGCAATCATACCCCCATTCTCATTGCGAATTATGTTTGTTATAGCCTGAAACCCTTTCTTCTCTATACTAATTCCCCCTGATTTAATTCTCTAATGTTCCTATTTTTTGCATTCATTTCAAGATCATTAATCTTCTCTCTCAAATATTCCCTCTTTTTACTCTTTAGTAACTTGGTGGTTTCCCGTCTAACACTACCCAATTGCTCTAAATTTACCTCATTTGGCTCGTGTAACCATTTCATTTTTGCTAGCTTTCTTTTCTTTACAATGTCGGCACATTCCTCATCAAACCATTTCTTGTTTTGCCTCTTTTTTAAACAATCATTTCTAGTATGCTTATCTTTGAAAATAGATTCACATTAAAAACGTAAACAAGTTTGAATTTACTTACGAATTAGAGTAAAATAAAATCTAAGTTAAGATTTTTAACTTTCGATAATATATAATTTTTACAGTACCATCTACATAGAACGAAAGGATAGCAGTTAAAAATTTTAATTTACAAAATAGGCTAATTTCCCATAATCCCCGAGTTAACACACCATGTGCCTTACATTGTTTTATTTAGTTACATATTCTGTTACTATGAAAAAGCGCTACCATTGTAGTTTGCTCATTTTAGTTCTTCGTAAACGACTGTAAATTTTTAAATGTCACTGTATGCAGTTTTCCCTCTATTTGTTTTCTCTATGATTGCGATGTTATGCCAGAAGAAGATGAACTGGAAGAAATGGATGTACAAGGTCAATCTAAAAAAGTAAAATTAAATGTTTGGAGAAAAGAAGCAAAAGTGGACATAGAATAATATAAAGAGTTCCCGTGTTACGTTCCCGGAGGAATTATTCTATGTACAGAGATTTTTTCTCCTGTTGCATTTCTTTGACAATGAAATTTATGATATGGTGATAAGTAAAATTCAGAAATATGCTTTGTTTCAAAACAGGGAACGAAACTGTTTTTTTGTGTGTATTGTCAGTATCAGGATACAATGAACTGCCAGGGAAAAGATTCTATTGTGACAAACAAATCCCTCCATGGTATCTTTACCTTGTCGTGGTGGAGTGGCTTGTGTGCTTAAATGATCCTGAGAGCTATGCCGGCGGTAGCATTGCTGCCGATAGGGTTACCCATGCCGGACTGGTCGAAGGTGATAAGCCAGACGAAAATAAGTACCTTGGTCGAAAGAGTGACGATCTTTCACCGTAAAAATACAACCGTCAAGAAATGCGGACATGGGTTCTACTGGGGTAAAATTTTCCGGAGGTCAAATAGTCCCCCATTCGGTTCTCCGGGCGGGGACTACTTCAGGGAACCCATGCCAAAGGCTCAAACACAGGGACATGTTCCTAGGAACATGGAATGTTAGGACTTTATACAATAGCGGGGCACTAGAGATATTAACGCGGGAATTGGATAAATCGCCCTTGGATATAGTCGCTTTACAGGAAGTTAGGTGGCCAGGAGAAGGTAGTCAGGAATCAGGAAGCTTTGCATTATACTATGGGGGTGCAGAAAGACCTGCATTTGGAACGGGTTTTTTAGTCAGAAGGAGGATCCTATCCGCTATCCGAGATATTAAGTTTGTTAGTGATAGGATATCATACATAATTCTAAAGGGTAAACGACATGATTTTATAATTGTAAATGTACATGCCCCCACAGAAGATAAAGATGACAAGATCAAGGATGAGTTCTATGAAGAATTAGAATGCTTATTTGATAGCCTTTCACGATATCATATGAAAATTGTCTTAGGAGATTTTAATGCAAAAGTGGGGCGGGAAGATATATTCAAACCAACAATAGGCAAATTCAGTCTTCATGAAGATAGTAACGACAACGGGGTTAGATTAGTCACATTTGCCACATCAAAGAATCTCATTGTTAAGAGCACAACATTTCAGCATAAGGATATTCATAAATACACCTGGACGTCCCCAGATGGAGAAACTCGGAACCAGATAGATCATGTATTAGTGGATAAACGCTGGCACAGTAGCATCATTGATGTTAGATCAGTTAGAGGGACAGACTGCAATTCAGATCATCATCTGGTCAGGGTGAAAATCAGACAACGGCTATCGCTTATGAGAGGAACAAACGCTAAAGATGATTCTGTAAAATATGAATTAAAAAACTTGAAAAATGATGAAATGCGGCAAGAATACCAAATCAAAATTGCTAATAGATTTGAAGTACTGGAATCTTCAGATGACAATGTGGCAAACGAAGAAGAAACTGATATAAATAAAGAATGGGAGGCTATAAGAGATACTATTAAATTGTCAGCATCAGAAAGCATTGGTTGTTTAAAAAAGAGGCAAAACAAGAAATGGTTTGATGAGGAATGTGCCGACATTGTAAAGAAAAGAAAGCTAGCAAAAATGAAATGGTTACACGAGCCAAATGAGGTAAATTTAGAGCAATTGGGTAGTGTTAGACGGGAAACCACCAAGTTACTAAAGAGTAAAAAGAGGGAATATTTGAGAGAGAAGATTAATGATCTTGAAATGAATGCAAAAAATAGGAACATTAGAGAATTATATCAGGGAATTAGTATAGAGAAGAAAGGGTTTCAGGCTAGAACAAACATAATTCGGAATGAAAATGGGGATATGATTGCAGATTCCAAGAGTATATTAAATAGATGGAAAAGTTATTTTAATCAGCTATTAAATGTACATACAGAACAGGACATTGAGGAGGATAAGTTACAGACAGCAGAAATGCTAGTCGCAGAGCCAAGTGCATTAGAGGTTGAAATGGCAATTGAAAAATTGAAGATGTATAAAGCATCAGGTTCAGATGAGATCCCAGCAGAACTGATAAAATCAGGGGGAGAAAAATTGATGGACAAGATACGCTGGTTGCTTAGTATGATTTGGGAAAAAGAAGCTCTTCCAGATGAATGGAAGGAATCAATTATCGTACCAATTTATAAGAAAGGAGATAAAACTGATTGCAACAACTATAGGGGCATCTCATTACTTTCAACTTCGTACAAAATTCTAACAAATATATTAGTAAGCAGACTTACTCCCTATATTGATGACATTCTAGGAGATCATCAATGTGCATTTAGAAGAAACAGGTCTACAACAGATCAGATTTTTAGTATAAGACAGATTTTAGAAAAGAAATGGGAATATAATGGTACTGTACATCAACTATATGTAGACTTCAAAAAAGCATATGATTCAATTAAGAGGGAGAAGTTATATAGTATCCTGCTGGAGTTCGGAATTCCTAAAAAGTTAGTTAGACTTATACGAATGTGTCTAAATGGCTCAACGAGTAGGGTGCGTGTAGGCAAACAGTTTTCAGACACTTTTGAAATCCAGAATGGGTTGAAGCAAGGAGATGCACTATCTCCTCTACTATTTAATTTTGTACTAGAGCATGCCATTAAATCTTTAGAGAATGAGGAAGGCTTACAACTCAATGGTATTAATAAGCTGTTAGTTTATGCTGATGATGTAGTACTACTGGCCGATAGCGAGGAGATACTAAAGGCCAACACGCACACACTATTGAGTAACACTAAGAAATTAGGACTGGAAGTAAATATCAGTAAAACTAAATATATGGTCACACGTAGAAATACATTATATAATGGAAATGGACAGCTAATGACAAATGAGGGAAATTTTGAGGAATTGGCTGAATTCAAATACCTAGGAACAATAATCACAAATAGGAATGAGATGCACAAAGAAATTAAACATAGGCTCAATTCTGGAAATGCATGCTATTATGCATTGCAGAGACTTTTGATGTCCCAACTCCTTTCAAAAAACGTTAAGCTGAAAATATATAAAACTATTATTCTACCAGTTATATTATATGGGTGCGAAACATGGACTCTTACTTTAAGGGAGGAAAGGAGATTACGAGTATTTGAGAATAAAGTTCTTAGGAAAATTTTTGGACCAAAGAGAGATGAACAGACAGGTGAATGGAGAAGACTACATAACAATGAACTACATGGTCTTTATAGGAAGCCAGATATAATAAGAACAGTTAAGTCCCGTAGACTGCGATGGGCAGGACATGTTGCGCGTATGGGGAATGAAAGACGTGCATGGAAACTTCTTGTAGGAAAGCCAGAAGGAAAACGCCCAGTTGGTAGACCAAGAATGAGGTGGGAGAACAACATTAACTATGATTTGAGGGAAGTAGATTATACAGGGAATGATTGGAAAGCATTAGCTCAGGATAGGGATGTATGGAGAGCTTATGTCCGTGCGGCCATGAACCTACGGGTTCGATAGTGCCAGTGAGTAAGTAAGTAAGTAAGTATCAAGGAAACAAATGAAAATAATAATTGTAATTATTATATTTACTCAATAATTGTAATTATTATATTTATGCAAATTGGTTTATGTTACAACTCGTCGTAATGATGATGTTTCAGTTATGCGGGCAAGGTGAGAATATTGGTCTCGCATGGGTTGGAATATATTTGCGAGTCACCCATTCGTGAGTCAAAAGGACTGTGCAAGCAACGAAGTATATGAGCCCTCAGTCTCGATAATTCTATGCACATCTCCTTTCCCTTTCAGGAAAGATTGGTGGCTAGAAACTTCCTGTTTTCAGAAGTGTCCTGACCTCAAGTCTAGAAAGTTTCTATATATCTGTGGCGATGGCAGGAGATCAGTCAGTCTTGGTTTGACAGCAATAGCAGTTAGTTTGTGTTTTTGGTTGCAATAGATAAAGTCTGAGAAGAGGGAGTGTATTCATCAGAAACTGTGAATTAATTGAGAGTTAGATAAATATTGAATCAAGATTAATTGTTAGTGCAAATTGTGATTAATTTACTAGTAATAAATTGTAGAAGTAAATAAAGTGATTGTGAAAACATTACACGAAATCTGTGTGGATTATTTACGCTAAAACTATGTGAATACAAACCCCGGTCAACTTCTACAATATATATTTTGTTGGTAGCCACGCTTTGATAATTATTTCATCATATTCTCTCTCCATCAGGCATTGCACATGTCTTCAACGTTGAAGAATCAACAGTGATACAAGATGGACACCAGGCTAAATAAATCTAAATCTAAATCTAAATGTTTTGTTACTCCGCTACAAAGGGAGCCATTTTGTTTTAAAATGTGCAATCTCTTGGAAGATCTGAATTGGGGATTCTTTTATCTCCAGAAAATCTTACCTCACTGGAATCCATGTACATGTTACTTCATGGGTGTATTTTTTGGTGAAAGATCGTTACTCTTTCGACAAAGCCACTTTTTTCATCTGGCTCATGGCCTTTGAAATATCTGATATGGGTAACCCTTTTGGCAGTAGTCCTACTGCCAGCATAGGTCTTGGGGTTATTTGAGTAGTAAAACCACACCACTACGACAAGTTGAAAGTACCAACAGAGGGCTTCTCAACAGGGAATTATTATTATTATTATTATTATTGTGATAGGCTTCATGGTCTTGTGGACAACATTTCTGACTATGGTTCATGAGGTCCTGGGTTCATTTCCTCCTGAGTCAATAGGAATTTTTCCTTAAAGGGTATCCGTGATCCTGTGGTTGACCATAGTCTGAAATTTAGGTTATCATTCATCACACATCATACTCAAATCATCAAGGTAACGTAAATCCAACTTCCAGGTACCAAACCTCAGAAGTGGGTTACAATTCCTGTAATGCAATGAGAGAATGGCACAAATGTCATAAGAAAAACTGGAAACATTGGACAAAAATGTATTATTGTTATTATAAATATTGTTATTAGTGTTATTGTCATTATTACCATCATAACTTTTACAATTATTATTATACTATTATGATTTGATCCTTCCGGGAAGAAATTCTCGTATAAGACTTGAAAGCATAATAATAGTCCCTTCGATTGATTGCTGGCCAAAGGAAGGCAAGACCAGTGATGGGGCTGCCATCTTATAGCCTCTGGTCAGACTTTTCTGGAGAAGAAAAGAAAATAAATTAAAGAAGAAATGGAAGAAAGGAAAGACTCCCTAGCCCTCAGATGCCCTAATAGCGTTGGGGTCGAAAAAAGAAGAGTTAACCAAGAGAAGTTAGATAGTAAAGAAAAAATCTGTCTCCAGAATAAAATTTTAGAGAGATCTAATCAATTTAAATATCTTGGATATTATCTCTCTATCTGGGATGAAAAGGATATCCCTGAAAAAATTACTAGTTATAATATAAGTTTAGGAATTATTAATCAAGTTATAAAACCATCCCTTGTACAAAAAAACACCAGATTACATTTATATAACACTTTGGCCAGACCGGTGTTGACCTATGGTAGTGAAGCATGGACACTAAAAAGACAACATGAAAGCAGAATAACGGCTTGTGAAATGAGATTCATGCGCAGAACAGCGGGTTACACCAGATGGGATTGGAAAAGGAACACCGATATCTTAAAAGAATTGAAGACTACGCCAATTTTGGAATATATTAAACAGTACCAACTAAATTGGAAACACCATCTTGAAAGAATGAGTTCAAATCGGATCCCCAAAGCTGTTTATAATTATATACCAAGAGGACGAAGATCACTGGGCCGTCCTATGAAACGCTGGAGGGAAAATTTTCTATAGGATCGTAACAGGCCTTGGCCTAATACTTGGAAGGAAGAAGAGAAGACTATTATGATTTAAGCTATAAAAGTAGTGTTAAAATCCCAGTAAAATATCTTCTTGAATAAGAAGTTGCTAAAAGGTGTGTAGAATGAAAGGCCTCGAGATTGTTTAAGAGACTGGAAATTTTCCATCTAAATTCAGATCTCTAAATAGTTCAATGGTAGAACACTGGTATGGAAAACAAGAGATATTGGGTTCAAATCCCAGTTTAGGCATAATTTTTTCTCTTGAAATATTAATTTGTCCTTCAATGTAAGTGACAAATTTGAAATAAAAATATCAAAAATAGTGTTACATGCTCACAAAATCTTGGATACTTATATTTTCAATTTTCATGAACTGCAAAATACTTTTTGTTGTGTTTTGAAAGTATGATAAAATGTAAAATTGGCTAAAATGTGAAAATTACACCAAAATATGATATAAATAAAAAAAAAAATTTTTCTTTCTTTTCTTCAAAAAACTTCAGAAAAATTAATGAGTAGTTGGATGTTAAGCTTCAATAACCAAGGAACTCTGCCATGTATTTTGGGTCCTACAAGAAAGTGTGAATATAAGAAACCAAATGATTTCATTCAACATTATTCAACTTTCATGACTAAGGGTCGGTTTCACCAACAGAGGTAACTGCATTACGCCATTTTATGCTATGCATTATACACAGGGAAACTGACATTACCTATGTTGGTGAAACTGGCTCTTAAGCTAATTTCTTTATATTATTCTGGGTTTGATATCAATATAAAATTATGTTTTTTTCTGTTTTGATGTTTAACCTTCATCACTTTATTATATTTTTCTGTGTGCTGATCAATTTAAAATAAATGGACAATACAATTTATTTCCCTTTAAAAAGTGATTTTAAGTTTAAAAGTTGTTATAAAATTACAATAGGAAGTAACATTATGAGGTTCTTCTTAATAAATACAGTGAGTCTGTTGCATGTTACTTCATATAAGAGTTCTTTTAGGACATGTTTCAAAACACTTCTGTTTTATCTTCAGCTTGTCCAGACTGACGATAAAACAGAATTGTTTTGAAACATGTCATAAAAGAATTCAAGTTTTATTAAGTAAGATGCAACAGATTCACCTTATTTATTAAAACTCATTACCTGTCATTAGATATAACTCATAAAATTTTGTTATGTTTATTTTTTTCAGAATGCTACAAAATTCAAAACTGCAAATATAATTGCTAAGTGTACAAATTAAAATGATTGGTGTAACTTACAGTGAGGATGCGAATTCTCCTGTAGTAGACACTGAAGCAGTTAGTCAGTTCCTTAATGAACTTGCACATGAGGTTGGGAGACAACCTGCCGCCTGCTACACAGCTCTGCACTACACCTGGATAACACAGCAGGTATACAAACACCAGCTCCCACTCCTCCTGCCAACACACACACACACACACTCTGGTGGATTAGTGCTTGCCTCTGGTTCCAAGGTTTGCATGTTCAAACCCAAGCAGAGTATCAGTTAGTTTGGAAGATTTAAAACAGAGTCAAGTGAGAACAAGAGCTTTCACATACAGATTCCAACTGTGAGCTATATATAGTATTTTATTTAACACTCTAGCATCACAATTTAAGTACAAGATTGAAATGGCTAACAAAATCTTGTTTAAAGCCCTTGTATTTCAGGCTTCAGGTTGTTTATGTTCTGTAAGACACAGCTTTACCCATAATCAGGATTTGGATTTAATGCCCTGAAATGATACTGGCCAGGTTTGTACCTCCAAACCTTAGAACTAGAGACAGGGCACAGTTCTGCACATCATTATTTTTTATTCTAACTACATGACATCATTCAGCCTACATTAATTTTTCAATAATTCTGGAAAAATCACATTTTTTTTAATCTATTGGTACACTTTTCTCAGGAAGTAGTTGATTTTCAGGACACTTTATTCACTACACGATAAAGCTCCTGGAAGAGATTCAGTAAAATAGTCCTTTAAAAACAATATGCCTTCTTCTTTATCCAACCAAGTCTTAGGCCTACTGGCCAGTTACGATCTTTAAATAGTTTAATGAAAAAAAAAATTTAAAGATAACATTCAATTTTATGGCTTCAAAATACAGTATTACAGATATAAGAATATAACTGCCAGGACAGTTTTTTATAGGAACACCAGAAGGAAAACACCCAGTAGGTAGGCCAAGATGAAATGGGAGAATAACATTAACCATGAATTGAGTGAAGTAGATTATACAGGGGATTATTAGAAAACATTAGCTCAGAATAGGGATGTATAGAAAACTTATGCCTTTATATATTTGCCCAACCATTCTCTCATCTTGGGATGATCTAACTTTTCCACAGAAATTCCTGCACCCAAAAATGCCTCCGTAGTGTCAACAATGAACTCTGTTGTCTTCTTTTGCTTTTTTAGCCTGTAAAAATGACCCTTCAACAGATAACTGGCGCTTCATTGATGTCTTCTTATTCTTAGCGTTTTTGTGATTTTCACTAGCTATATGTTTTAGCAATGTGTCCTTTCTTTCATATTCTAGTCTTTTGTCATAGTACCAACACATCAATATTTCTTTATCATTTACAAAAAAACTTTCACTGCTGAATTTGTGTGCCTACTTGTGGCTGATAAACTTGGTTTGGCATGACAATAGGTAGAAATTTAAAAAAAAAAAACAAAAAACAAATGATAATGAAAATTACTTGAGACTTAAGTAAAACACATATTGACTAAGGTATAAATTTCACATGTATCTGTTGATTGAAACAAAGTTTGAAGGGGGAAAGAGGAGGAATTAAAATTGTGCATGATCATTGTTGTTCAGTATTTGTTTTGTTACATTTGTTAAAAATCCATGTATGTATGTAATCCAATAGAAAAAATGTTTATGTAATTAAATTGTTTTAATTAAATTGGAAAAAATAATATTTATCAATATGATATAATTACTCATTGTCCATTGTTGGCTTATTCAAATTCGTCAGGTTACTGCTTATACTTAAAGAAATGTTTTCTTCAGATTTGAACATACCATTACTTTAAGAATTAAATAAATGTTTTTATTACCTCACCTCATATCCTTTTTACACGCTTTATATTAGCTTGACCTGTATCTATCTATATATCTATCTATCTATCTATGTAACGGAATCTTTCAACGCGATTTTCACACCACTTAAAATCATCGGATCGACTTGAAAACTTTGTATACTTGTAGAGGACCCGTGACAATACAATAATTTCATATTTATTTTCTAAAATCCTGGCCATAATCATCAGAAAATCAAAAAACGTGTGTTTTGTATAAATGTAACAGAATCTTTCAACGTGATTTTCACCCACTTAGAAACATTGGATCGACTTGAAACTTTGTATACTTGTAGAGGACCCGTGACAATACAATAATTTCATATTTATTTTCTAAAATCCTGGCCATAATCATCAGAAAATCAAAAAAAGTGTTTTTCTATCAATGTAACGGAATCTTTCAAACACGATTTTCACCCACTTAGAAACATTGGATCGACTTGAAACTTTGTATACGTGTAGAGGACCCGTGACAATACAATAATTTCATATTTTGTTTCTAAAAACCTGGCCAGAATCATCCGAAAATCAAAAAAAATGAAAACTGGTATAATAGGTTGCGGACTTGTCGAGTTTTTAGTCAATCGTTGTAAGAGTTCAGTTGGTAGAGCAGTGAACTCTTAGTGGTATGTAATTTCAGTAATCCATACGTCGCTGGTTCAAATCCGGCTGGGAGGGGTTTTTTTTATAGAAGAGTATTACTTTTAGCTCATACTACAATAGTATCGAATTTAAAGATATTTACATTTTTATCTTATTCTGTAAAATATTAAAACTAAAAAATAAAAAATAAATAATAGTTTTAAAAAACTAAAAGAACACGCTTTATTAGAAAACTAAAAAATTAAAATAATTTTAATTTCCAATACGCTTGGGATAAAATAAAGTGGTCAACAAAAAAATCATCTCCAACACATATAGAATAAAATTAGAATTATCAACAAAAAGAAAACAATTTTACCATCAAAAGCGTGGGGTGCTTTTTATGATTTTTACATGTTCTTCTTAGAGACTTTACTTTTACCAATATCTGTTTATTATCAAATATATTAATTGATATAGAGCACCCCACGCTTTTGATAGTAAAATTATTTTCTTTTTGTTGATAATTCTAGTTTTATTCTATATGTGTTGGAGATGATGTTTTTGTTGATCACTTTAAATTTATCGCAAGCGTGTTGGAAATTAAAATTATTTTCATTTTTGAGTTCGGTTTTCTAATAAAGCGTGCTGTTTTAGTTTTTTAAAACTATTATTTATTCTTCTATACTGCAGTTTCGGAGCTTATCTCCATCGTCAGTAGCCTCTGGTCGACCGGTGTTATGTCGTTTCTTGGCCATAACACCAGTCGACCAGAGGCTACTGACGATGGAGATAAGCTCCGAAACTGCAGTATAGAAGAAAAAGGATATGAGGTGAGGTAATAAAAACATTAATTTAATTCTTAAATTAAACCTCATAGTGTTCTTTCCCTGTGAAAGTTAAATAAATACCATTACTTATTTAACTTTCACAGGGAAAAAAAAAACATATGAGGTTTAATTTAAGAGTTAAATTAATAATTTTCTTCTACACTGCAGTTTTGGAGCTATATCTCCATCATCAATAGCCTCTCATCAACCGATGTTATGTCATATCTTGGCTGTTTTCTTCTTATTCTTCTTCTTCCTTCCAAGTATTAGGCCAAGGCCTGTTATGATCCTATAGAAAATTTTCCCTCCAGCGTTTCATAGGACGGCCCAGTGTCCGGGAAATTCTCGTATAAGACTTGAAAGCATAATAATAGTACCTTCGATTGGTTGCTGGCCAAAGGAAGGCAAGACCAGTTATGGGGCTGCCATCTTATAGCCTCTGGTCAGGCTTTTCTGGAGAAGAAAAGAAAATAAAGGAAAGAAGAAATGGAAAAAAGGAAAGACTCCCTAGCCCTCGGATGTCCTAATAGCATTGGGGTCGAAAAAAACAAGAGTTAACCAAGAGAGGTTAGATAGTAAAGTTAAAAGAGTGCAAAACACAAGTAAGTGGAAGAAATGTTTACCATTACTTAATAATGATTGATATAAAATTGATAATTATGTCTGCAAAAATTTAGGGGGGGAAAAAACTTATCTTACACATTAATATAATTCATTATTTCTTGGAATTCATATTGGCCATAGAACTTAAAATCTATGGAGAGTCCATATTTGAGCATGAGAAGGACAGAAAATATTATCTCTATGTTGTGAACTGTGTTGCAACCATTTCCCTTTTCAAGAGTGCATGGAGGAAGCAGATATGGCAGTTAAAAAGAAGATTAAATCCGAAAACAGTGTTTTAAAAAATGCATTATGAAAATTTTGCCAATAGAACAAAAAAAATCTCTGGAATTCGTGGAAAAATTTTAATTTAGGCATTATTTTGCATTATCGTAGGATTTCGCAATTCATAAATGCTTTTTATGAGATTATGAAAAGTGGATTTAAGAAATGGTACAAGAAAATGACAGAATTAGAGCATTTCGCATTATCACAATTCGCATATTTCACGGATCTCTAATGATAGGTGATGATAGTAATGATGCATTAATCCTAAACTTAATCTTCTTCTTCTTATTCTTCTATGCATGAAAGCTGGCAGCTTGTTGCATGTTCATTCACTTCAGGTCCGGGTTATGGTGAACGTCCTTCTATCGTAGTTATCGTCTTCATAATGGCCTTTCCTGCTGAGGTGTTCAGTCATGTACTCTCTTCACTAATCTACTGTTCTCCATTCTATCTATGTGATCGTTCCAATTTAGTCCTCTATCACTTATCCAGAGGTTTATAGGTTCAATTTCATAGTCTTCTCTAATAACAGAGCTGCATATTTTCCTTAAACTTAATGAATATGTTAATGTTGATAATGATAGCCAGATGCTATTTGGGGACCGTTTGGGCCTTAAAATTTCCTGACATTTATCTTACAGGTGAAGAAAAAACCCAGGGAAAAAAATATCACCCAGGGAACTTGTCCTGACCAGGGATTGAATCCAGGTCCGCTGTGTGACAAGGCAGCACGCTACCTCGAGACCACAGTGGTGGACATATTATATTTGAATTGAGTGTGTTTTGACTAAGTTTATCAGTGTGATCCAAAGGTTTGCTCATTTTATATTTTTAAATTGCTTGTTGCTTGAGTTTGACATTCAAACACAAACAGCTGCTATGAAACAAGTAACAGACTCAGTAAAATTCATGGTTCTAATAGGACAGGACTGTCCAAAGTAGGGCCTAGATAATGCATTTTAATAACTCACATTAAAAAAAAAATATTGTAATAAATTCTTTATATTTTACACAACAAATGTAATGCATTGTATATATTTTTTTTCCACATTTTTGTAAAAAATTTAGTCCAAATGTTATTAAAATTCAATAATATTTAAAAATAATTGGTAAAATAAGATTTAAATAAGATCTCCTACTTAATAAGAAAATAAAAATTAAATCTCCTACTTCTATGCAGTGGGAATTGATTTAAACCTTGCTGTTGCTCAACAGTTAAATCACACTTTTGTGTAATAGACCCTTGATTGGAGATATTTTTAGAATGGAGTGGGCAGGACATGGAACAAAAAAACAACACTAAGAAGGATTTTGGAAAGGAAACCTGAACAAAGAAGAAAGGTTGGAAGACAGAAACTAAGATGTTGGACAGGGATAAGGAAGGTTTTAAAACTGAAGATTAAAAGGAAGTGACTAAATACAATGAACAAAGAAGAATGGATAGTTGTTATAAAGGAGACAGAGGTCTATAGAGGCAAAGGAAGAAAAATAAATAATTACATGGAGTTTTTTAATATTTCGACAAATGTTTTTTTATCAATGAATCAACTGTCATGTTTTATTGATGACAAGTATACCTGTTTAGTTAGTGTTGTGAAGTCCAGATGGCATGGTGGTGGGGGATAATAACCTGTGTTCAGTTTGTGTTGGAACTGGTTGAGCAATGTTGAGATTCTGGAACAGTTGTACAGCACAAACACACCTCCTGCAACACAAAACTACTCTCATCAAATACATTCTACCCATCTACTGACCAGTCAATCTGTCTGTCTCTCTATCCATTCTGTCTGATTACACATCCATCCTGAAGAACTAGTGCTCATCACCTGTGATTCCGACATTTGTATCTTCAAATCTGGCTGGAATTGCTGAAATTTTCAGAGTGTAGAAATCCTGAGTGGAAGGAAACTAAACTGTGTAATCCTTTATCTTTTATACACAACATGTCAAAGAACTTAATAATATAAAAAACAAGGCCTCTCACTAAAATCTGTCGGCCCCTTCACGACCAGATTTGAATTGCAATGCTAATGACTTTAGCTGTTAAAGAACACACATTACACACTCACTCCATTCATCATTCATTCATCCATCCACCCACCTGTCTGTCATCCAACCAACCAAGGGACCAGCAACTTTAAATACAGAAGAGGTAACTAACTTACTCCATGGCACGACAGACCTAGAAGGCCCTTGGCCTTCCAACCGGCTGCTGGCCTCACATCCACATGTGTTCATCACAGAGATAGATGATCATCCAGCAAATGTAGGGGTGACATGTGGTCAGCATGTTGGGTCCCCCAGCTATTATAGCTAGTTTTCTCAACCTGGAGCCACTACTTATTGTAGCCACTCAAATGCCTCACGATAACTGGGGGCACTGATCCCATATCCGTTGAAATTCCATGAGAAAATTTCTTTCCCCATGGAGACCTAAACCAGCACAAGTCCCGTAGTTCTGTGCTCCTATCATCCCCTGTATAAATTACCACCCTCAATTCATGATTAATATTATTCTCCCACCTTATTCTTGGCCACCTACTGGGTGCTTTCTCTCTGGTTTTCCAACAAAGAGTTTCCAGTCTCTTTTTCATTCTACATTTGTGCCACATGTCCTGCTCATTGCAATATACAAGACTTCACTGTTCTTATTATATGTTTGCCATAAAGATCATAAAGTATTTGTTTCATTTGTCAATCTGTTCATCTCTCTTTGATCTAAAAATGTTTCTAAGAACTTTATTCTCATAATATTTTCTCCTCCCTTAAAATAAAAGTCCATGTTTAATACCCATATAGTATAACAGTTTTACATATTTTCAGTTTAACTTTTTTTTTTAGAGAAGTTGGGACGACATGAGTCTCTGTAATGTATAATAACATGCATTTTCAGAATTGAGCCTATGTTTAATTTTTTTTCTACAACCTCATTCTTATTTGTAATTATTGTTCCTAGGTATTTTAATTCAGCCACGGGAAGTGGTAACAGATCAAAAATATAATTTTTATTTAAACTATTGAGTCCAACTCCCGCTACATTTTGTAGCACACTGTTGGAAGAACCTGACAAGCACATAATTAAATATTATTTGTGTACAGACAAGTACAAAAAAAAAAACATCATAACATCCTCAAGTAGTAATAGGTTGCCGTCCCTCTCAAACATCATCACTATCCATCTGTGTCTGTTCATCCATACGGTGCGACATGAGTCGTGCTGTTTATGCCACTTCTCAATTACAGGTGGGAATGTTTTATTTTTATTTATACATTCAAGTACTTACCTCTGTCATTGGTAACACAGACTGTGCGAGTGCGTTTAACTTGAATTGCAAAGTAACTCATGTTGACAGATGCTTTCAGCCAAGCTGAATCACTGCCGTCTCATACACACATTTGTGTTTCACCCCATTGTCGGCAAGTCTGAACGTCTCTGTCTGTATACATCCCAAATTATTAATTACTATCATTATTTCATTATTTAAAATCACAAAGTTTAAGGCAGTATGGACTTCTTTTTCCCCTGCATCAGTCAAAAAATATCATAAAATAAAAAAAATATATAATATTAACTGACCAGCATTCTCAAAAACAGAGATACAACTATATCCCTGAACTAATATTTTTCACTGTTTTTATTATTAATTTAACACTTCTCACTGAAGGATAAATTATATTTGAAGAGAAAAATGTTCACCTAGACCGAGACACGAACCCAGGACCTTTGGCTTGCCAGGCCAAATGCTCTATCAACTGAGCTACCGAGGCGAGTTGCGATCTAGATGCAAATTTTTCTCTTATATACGTTGTAATTCCTTCACGCCAAATGCTTTGAAGCCTTTGCTTCTATCTTCTTAGTTAAGAAGACATTTATTGGGAATTTAACACTACTTTATAAAGCCAGTAGGCTTCTATTGACTGCTTTTATTATTGATTTAACATTTTTCTCTTCAAATATAATATTTTAAAATTATTCCCTGCACAAATTACCTCCCTAAAATCATGGTTAATATTATTCTCCCATCTCAATCTACTGGATGTTTTCTTTCTCGTTTAACCATGTTTCCTGTCCAATGACTGCAACTACAAACATAATTCCCTAATTTACCTGTATATGTTATACTCCTACTATACAGCGAATGACTGGAAAATGTAAAAAGACATTATTTTTGTAGCAGCAGTCAATTGAAGAGGAAACATGGTTAAATGAGAGGGAAAGCACTCAGTAGAATCTCATTCTATTGGCCACTTTCCCTATGACTTTCCTACAAGTTTCCTGCCTTTTGCAGTCTGACACTGCAGATATAAGCTCTCCATATATTGCTATCCTCAGTTAATGTTTGCAATGATTTTCCACGTAATTCACCTCCTTCAAATCACAGTAAATATTATTCTCCCAGATGATCTTTGCCTACCTGCTGGGCATTTTCTTAAAATAAGTTTCCATGTTTCTCTTTCATTCCCTATTTTGTGCCACATGTCTATGAGATTTAACTATTGTTATTACATCTGGTTCTTCATAACGATCATGTAGCTTGCTTGTAGTTATTTCCATTTACCTGTAATTTTGCCTCTTTTTGGTCCAAAAATTTTGCTAAGCATTTAATATCTAAAACTCATAATATTTCCTCCTCCCTTAAAGTAACAGACCATGTTTCTTTTCACATCCATATAATATAACAACAAGAACCCATTATATACAGGGTTTCCACAAATGCTCTTTCGGGTTTTGAACACGTGTAACTTGTGTTAAATAAACTTACAAACATGAAACTAGTATTAATGGAAAGAGAAACTCAAAAAGTTTTGGTTATAGTATCACAGTTGGCAACAATGACATATAATTATTGTGTATTGTTGAAAGTGAGAAAATGCCTGGTATAGAGGATAGGCAAGCGTGTCTGTGTTCTCAATTATCATGTTCATCAATCTGTTATTGTTGTTCAAAAAGACCTCACACCCCTTGTCTGCTTTTTGTGGGGTTACGTCAAAGATCTTGTGTATAAGCCACCTCTTCCACAGACCGTCCTTGATCTAAGAGGATGCATCACAGCAGCCATCGAAACAGTTGACCATGATATGCTACAACATTCCTGAGCGGAAATGGACTACAGGTTTGATCTGTGTCATGTTACCAACTGAGCTCACCTTGAACTCTGTAAGGTACTGTCACCAAAACTTTTCGAGTTTCTCTTTCCATTAGTATTAGTTTCATGTTTGTAAGTTTATTTAAAAGCAAGTTACACGTGTTCGAAACCCGAAAGAGCATTTGTGGGAACCGTGTATATATATATATATATATATATATATATATATATATATATATATCCGGGTTCGAATCCCGTCCACGCATTTATTTTTATCATTCCATATATATATATATAAAAAAAGTTTTCTTGGGTTTTCCGCATTATGGATTCAAGTTTGGCCTCTGGCCACTGATTCTTATGTTTCGGCATGATCCCACATGTCATTATCAATAAATGATAAGTTTGAGTCATGGGTTTAGGTCTTATATAATTAGACACATAGAGTTTTCGCTGTGGTCCATTTCCGAAGCCATACACCCATCCTAGGTTTAGTTCTTATGTAATTAAACACCTTCAGTTTGCAGTGTGGTCCATTTCAGAAGCCGTACACCATCCAAGCATTGACCACACTCCATGTTGCTGAACCGAGGTTTTCTTCATATCTTCTTCGCTGTTCTGGGGATGACATAGTGGGGGCAGCTAGAGCAGTTTTCCATGCAGATGGTAATCTTTGGGCATCATCCCGGGTGTTCATATATATATATATATATATATATATATATAAACATAATGTAGGAAAAATAATTATACAGCAAAATCTCTGTTTAACGGATCTCAGTTTAACAGGCTTCAGAATTTACAAATAGAATTGAATGAACAAAAAATGTAAAAATTAAATAACTGAGACAAAAAATCACGATAAAATATTTTAAGTCCTTTGTTGTATTTAAATTTGGAGGTAGTTCATAACTATTAGAAACAAATGTGCATTTTTACTGTTGAAAAGTCTGGAATACACAGGCATACGTGGCTCATATTCATTCAATGAAGAACCAGTCGGTTATCAGAGTTAAAATATTGAATAATTTACATCCAGTATTTTCCAGACTGGTTTCTTTAATTATTTTGTGCCTGAAGTGCGATGTTTACTGCTGTGAAAGCCAGTTTACTGCTGGATAATATACTGGTTAGTTAGCAATAATGAAAAAAACAAAATGGTTTTCCTCCCTGCAAACTTACTTACTCACTGGCACTATCGAACCCTTAGGTTCATGGCCGCGCAGACATAAGCTCTCCATACATCCCTATCCTGAGCTAATGCTTTCCAATCATTCCCTGTATAATCTACTTCCCTCAAATCATAGTTCATGTTATTCTCCTACCTCATTCTTGGTCTACCAACTGGGCGTTTTCGCTCTGGTTTTCCTACAAGAAGCTTCCATGCACATCTTTCATTCCCCATTCGTGCCACATGTCCTGCCCATCACAGTCTATGAGACTTAACTGTTCTTATTATATCTGGCTTCCTATAAGACCATGTAGTTCACTGTTATGTAGTCTTCCCCATTCACCTGTCTGTTCATCTCTCTTTCGTCCAAAAATTTCCTAAGTACTTTATTCTCAAATACTTGTACCCCCTTTCCTCCCTTAAAGTAAGAGTCCATGTTTCGCACCCATATAATATCACTGGTAGAATAATAGTTTTGTATATATTCAGTTTAACGTTTTTTGAAAGGAGTTGGGACATCAAGAGTCTCTGCAATGCATAATAGCACGCATTTCCAGAATTGAGTCTATGTTTAATTTCTTTGTGCATCTCATTCCTGTTTGTGATTATTGTTCCTAGGTATTTGAATTCAGAAATACCACTTCAATTTTATAAGCAACTAGCTAATACCCAGAGTGCACTGCTATGCCTAAATAACAAAATGTTTTTTTTTATGTTTAGTTTAATAAGTAAAAAGAACAATAATTATAAATTTATATCGTAATTATTTTAGATACCCTGTGCTGATTACCCAGCATTGCCTGGAAATCTACTTATCCTAAACTTCTTGGCATCAATGAACTGAAAGACAAAAATGGTTATTGTGAGTTATCCATAAAAGATAGACATATGCTGTCGTGATCATTTTTGTAGATTTTTTAAAGATATTCTGCATACATTAATTTGATGTATATGTTATGGTTTAGGCAGCATAAGTCATTTAAGCGTCCAAGAAGTGACATTTTTAGTGCATTGATGCTTTTTTTTTAGCTCTGGCCCTACAAGTATGTAGGGTAATATACCCTAATTGTCCCAGAAAAATTATGTAATGATGGAAAAACCCCATTCAAATAAGTCAAGTAGTTTTTGAGTTCATAAATGTGAGACAACCATTTTTATGTATAAAGATGGATCAAAGAGTAATTGTTGGCTGCAAAATAGTGTACAAGAAGTTAAGTTTCTTGAAGAGGTGATTGTTATGATGGATGACAAACAAGATGGTGATAATGGCAGAAGAGACATTAGAACGCTTGCATACAGAACATAATTAGCCATGTTTAATTTTGTTGCTGCATGATTATATCATGGAAATGGACAACTAATGACAAATGAGAGAAATTTTGAGGAATTTGGCTGAATTCAAATTCCTAGGAACAATAATCACAAATAGGAATGAGATGCACAAGAAATTAAACATAGGCTCAATTCTGGAATGCATGCTATTATGCATTACAGGGACTCTTGACATCCCAACTGCTTTGATAAAACAAACTGAAAATATATAAAACTATTATTCTACCAGTTATATTATATGGATGCGAAACATGGACTCTTACTTTAGGGAGGAAAGGAGATTACGAGTATTTGAGAATAAAGTTCTTAGGAAAATTTTTGGACCAAAGAGAGATGAACTGACAGGTGAATGGAGAAGACTACTTACATGTGAACTATATGGTCTTATAGGAAATCAGATATAATAAGAACAGTTCAGTCTCATAGACTGCAATGGGCAGGACATGTGGCACGAATGGGGAATGAAAGATGTGCATGGAAGCTTCTTGTAGGAAAACCAGAGGGAAAACACGCAGTTGGTAGACCAAGAATGAGGTGGGAGAATAACATTAACCATGATTTGAGGGAAGTAGATTATATAGGGAATGATTGGAAAGCATTAGCTCAGGATAGGGATGTGTGGAGAGCTTATTTCTGCGTGGCCATGAACCTACAGGTTCAATAGTGCCAGTGAGTAAGGAAGTAAGCATGGAAAGCAACACTGGGTAATGGATGGGGAAACAGTGTTACTGTTTACAGAGGATTTGAAACATCCAATTTCTTGAAAACTGTAAAGAAGGCTCGTGAAGAATAACGGAGAACAGAACTAGCTTGGGCAAGAACGATTCAGGTTAAAAACCATGAGCCAAGAAGAAATCACACCATCTGTTCTACACAACAATCAACAAGTGGATGACAATATTACAGAGGGTCCTAAATTATCAGTGATAAGAAACAGTATAGAGTTCGTAGGTGAGTGTTCAGATCCAGAAGTGTGTGCTTATTATGTCCATTTTACACAGTTTGGATCTTTAATAATACAGAAGCAACTTTCTTATGATGCTTTCTGCAGCATAAATAAACATGTGTAAATAAAACATTTGTATCAATAAAATTTCAAGTGTTATAAGCATATTTTAGTTTAAACATGTCTTCGAAAAACTAAATTTGTGATTTCACAGCCCCAAAATAATCCTTTAAATGAAAGGTTAACCGTATCTAAATATAAAATTAATCAAGTTCAAGCCCAGACTCAATTTTGGGCAATTTTACTATTAAATCTTCAATTATAAATCCACACCATTCTCGAAGTTACCTTAATGTAATGTTGGAATGGTCCCTTTCGATTTATTTATTTATTTAATAACGAAACAATTCTAAATTAAAATAAAAAAACTTCTGATGCAACCTCCTTGCTCTAAATGCGAAATTCTAAGGATCCACTTATGAAAAAAAATTCTAAGTTCGAAATTCAAACAATAAAAAATTTCTTAATCATAATGACATCATCAAGAAAGCAGTATTCCCCAGAGCGAGCACATAACCTACCATCTCCATATCCTAAGCCGTGGCAAAGCCCAAGCTCTGCTCTGATTGGCTGATAATCAAAATATTTATCGTAAGTAATGCCACGAGTGATTTACAATTTATTTAGAGGATTTGGAAATCAAGAATGGCATTTGTTTAGGTCTATGTAACAAATAAAATTAAGTTGTTTACTCACAAATTATTATTTAAATATAGCTAATTTAAAATATGTATATATTTAATGTAAACGGCGATGTTTCAAAACAAATTAGAAATAAATATTTAATTTTAGGAAGTGATATTTTGAGGTTATTTTAATTATATTATATTTAGTCTGATTAATGCAAGCTAGATGCCCAAGACCGTAGGCTTTGGAGGTTTGGCATGGGAAGATGGCAGCAGCTGTAAAAAACCCGAAGATAGATAGATATTTAGTCTGATCATCTTACCTCTATATTAATGTTGATTTGTTCTTGAACATGTTTCAAAACAATTCTGTTTTATTGTCAGCTTGTCCAGACTGGTTTTATTTATGTTGTATTATGTTGCATATCCTGGATGTCAATGTCAGCTCCATCCTGTGGTTGGCCAAAGAACCTCCAAACAAGGTCATGCTCCATCGATATTTCAAAATTCATAACTCTGTTTTTGTTCTTCTCAATATAGATTTTTTCCCAAATAGATTTTTTCTTTTGTATTTTGTAACTGTTTTAATAATTTAGTGTCTGAATTTATATTATGTTTTTCAGACCAAACATGAACAGCAACTGCAGATTTTTCTATTTCTCCATTTTTTATATTTTTTGTGTGTTCTTTGGTTCCAATTTTTAGGTTTCTTTTTGTTTTTCCTATATATATCTTTTCACAACCCATGCATTCAATTTGATATATTCCTGACTTTTTATTTTTATCAGTTTTTTTCATTTTTGTTGGTTTTTATTAGTTTATTTAAACTGTAGTTATTTTTCGGTGCTAATTTAATATTAAACTTCACAAATATCTTTTGGAATTTATTATGTACCCAAGGGTGATATGTGAATTTCCTATATTTTTTTGTAGGTGGTTCTTCTTTTTCAACTGTACTTCTGTTTATATTTTTGTTTTTTATACTTTTCTATTCTTTTTTGTACCATTCCAATGAATTTTCAATCTGCAGACTTTCAAAATTATTAATTCTTTTAAATTCATTATTCATCCATTTTTGAAATTTTGTATTGGAAATTAGTTAAGAAATTAGAAAAAGTGGAAATTGCACCTACAGATAGGTTGGTTTCCTTTGATGTCGTTTCATTGTTCACAAATGTACTGAAACAAAAAACTTTGGAGTTATTGAACAACTGGTTAAGTAAAAACAACATAGACAGAGAGATCAAAGAAGATTATTTGAAATTACCTGAGTTATGTATTGACCAAATGTTTTTACATTCAATGGAAGTTTCTATAGACAAAAATCAGGGCTCTCAATGTGAAACCCATTATCACCTTTCCTGACAAATTTATTTATGAGCAATTTTGAATGTAAAATCACTAAAGCACATCCCACAATGTTTAAATTTTGGAGCAGATATGTAGATGATATAATTTGTATTGTAAAAGAAAAACATGTAGAAGATTCCCTAAAACTGTTAAATTTACAGAGTACAAACATCAAATTTACCAAAGAAATAGAAGAAAATAAACAAATACCTTTTTTGGATCTTAAATTGATCACAAACGAAGAAAAAAGAAAAATTGAATTTGGGATTCATAGGAAAGAAACTCATACGGAAAATTTTATTAAATCAACAGGGTTCAATCCAATTGGACATAAATTAGCAGCCTTCAATAGTTTAACTCATAGATTGGTAAACTTACCCTTAAACGAAGAAGATTTCAAACATGAGAAAAAACACATAATCAAAGTAGCAAGAGAAAACGGGTTTGATGAAAAAATGGTACAAAAAAGAATAGAAAAGTATTAAAAACAAAAAATATGAACAGAAGTACAGCTGAAAGAGAAGAACCACCTACGAAAAAATATAGGAAATTCACATATCACACTTGAGTACATAATAAAATCCAAAAGATATTTGAGAAGTTTAATATTAAATTAGCACCGAAAAATAACTACAGTTTAAATAAACTAATGAAAACCAACAAAAATGAAAAAACTGATGAAAATAAAAAGTCAGGAATATATCAAATTGAATGCATGGGTTGTGAAAAGATATGTATAGGAAAAACAAAAAGAAACCTAAAAATTAGAACCAAAGAACACATAAGAAATATAAAAAATGGGGAAATAGAAAAATCTGCAGTTGCTGCTCATGTTTCGTCTGAAAAACATAATATAAATTCAGACACTAAATTATTAAAACAGTTAGAAAATACAAAAGAGCTAACTATTTGGGAAAAAATTTATATTCAGAAGAACAAAAACAGAGTTATGAATTTTGATGTACCGATGGAGCGTGACCTTGTTTGGAGGTTCTTTGGCCAACCACAGGATGGAGCTGACATCGACATCCAGGGTATGCAACATAATACAACATAAATAAAACCAGTCTGGACAAGCTGACGATAAAATAGAACTGTTTTGAAACATGTTCAAGAAAAAATTAGAAATGTTTGGTTATGCTTCTTCATTTGTTCATCCACTGCAACTAGATCATATTATTTATTGCAAAATAGGATCGCAATATTGTAAGAATGCACCCTAATGGAGAAAAAATAAAACACATCAAATTGTATATTATAACTAGAGCTAGGAATTTTAGGTGCAAAAAAAGGTGCTTTAATTTAGCAGAAAAAGGTGCAAAAAAGGTGCATTTTTTTTAAATATAAGGTGCAAATTTCCTATGTGAATTATCATTAAAGAGTACCAAAACCAGTTACATCAAGTAACTCACGACACAAAATTCAGTCATGTTGTCATATATTAAAAAGTCTGAGTAAGACAAGTCCCAGAACATTATGTTACTGAAATCACAAGTCCAGAAAACTGTTAAAGCAGATATTATTCAACAACTCAAATGTTTAGAACATATCTAAAAAAGTTTAATATCTCAACTATCAGTGGTTTCGTCTAATGTAAAATATACTGGTTTTTTTTTACCTTCTACTTGACTGATCTGTTTTAATTTTTCTTCATACAGAGGGACAGACTTCCCAGTATATTTTTCCAAATATGCTTTCATAATAGAGTTGTTAAGTTTGGAAAGAGGAATACCACATGCCATAAATGTCTTTGCTGTATCATTAAAAAATATTTTTTATTTATTAAATTTGAAGATGGCAGTGCCTCGCCAATAAACTGTTGTCACAATACATATTTACTGCTTTATAGTTCCTTATTTTTGTGTTTTGCACTACTTATATGCTGCGTAACACGATTGTGTTGGTGTTTTTCATCAATTGTTATTGAAATATTACAAGAATGCACCTCATAACAGATCTGTCACTCTGAATTCCATCTGCACTATACTGTTTTACAAAATCATGTAGTTTGTAGGAGTTCACATTTGGTTTTGGCATACTGTATACTGGTCACTCAGGAAAATAGCAGACTGCACAAGTCAAATATTATTTTGAACTGAAATATTTGTTTACGCACTCAACAATCTCCCTTGCTTAAACAATAGCTTTCGCATAACTGTGGTGCAAGAAGGTGCAAAATAATTTTAAAGGAATAGCCTAATGAGACTGCACTAAAGTGGAAGTAATGCGATGTGGACTGATACCACACATCATTACCAATCCTTGAAAGCATATTTGAAGAAATGTAAAAAAAATATACACATTAGTTTGGGAATACAATGCTGCCAAGAGACAAAAAAGGTTTAGAAAAGTGCAAAATGTGCTTGCATTCATAAAAAGGTGGGAAAAAGTGCTAGCATTGAAAAAATGTGCAAAATGGTGCAACTAAAACACATTTATGGGCATTTATTTAATGTTTTCTTTGCAAAACAAGATAATTTGAGCATTGTAGGTAACAAAATAAAATTAAGGTGCAGCACCTAAAATTCCTAGCTCTAATTATAACCAACATTATTGGTTATTAATTAATTTTTTTTACGAAACAACTAGGTAAAATCATAATTTAAAAACACTATTTATTATTGAACACACAATTATCAAATGTGTAGTTTGAAGGAATTTGTTCATTATTTGCTATATTCAACACATTTGTTGGATAGTCAGTCACTGCAAAATAATGCTCTCATCGTTCAGAATATTAAAAGGAGGGGAGCTTTCTTTATTTTGGTAAACAGAATTCAATAAATATTGAGGTGAAACTTGACTGTCATTGGTTGTAAAACAAAATTCATTGAAACGTGGCTGGTCATTGACTCCCATTTGGGACATGAGTTAAATGGTCAAATAAATTAAACCCAATAACTGAAATTCATAGCCACACATAGAAACTAATATAAAACACTGCATAACACAACATAATTCACTAATATAATATACAAAACATATCTTATATATAAAAATTAATGTATGTTTGTTTTTATTATTGGTTTAACATTTCTCACTGAAAGATAAATTATATTTGAAGAGAAAAATTTTCGCCTAGACCGAGACTCGAACCCGGGACCTTTGGCTTGCCAGGCCAAATGCTCTACCAACTGTGCTACCGAGGCGAGTTACAATCTAGACGCAAATTTTTCTCTTATATACATATATATCTTTGCAAAGATAGAAGCAATGGTTTCAAAAGCATTTGGCAAGAGGGAATTACAACGTACATAAGAGAAAAATTTGCATCTAGATCATAACTCGCCTCGGTAGCTCAGTTGGTAGAGCATTTGGCCCGGCAAGCCAAAGGTCCCGGGTTCGAGTCTCGGTCTAGGCAAAAAATTTTCTCTTCAAATATAATTTGTTTGTTTGTTCATACTTATGCGCGGCCATACCGTTGATCCGATTGTGATGGGGTTTTTTTTCAAAATGTTCAGGAGATTCCTGGAATGAACATAGGCTATAAGAGAGTTGTGACACTCAACTCCTGCACCCTTAAAATAGGAACTTTTATTGGTTCATATATAAGTGAGTGTGTAACGTGCTCTGATTCACTGTGTGAAGAAAGTGGTAAAATTCGAGTACTAAGTGCAAAGTGATATGTCACCTTATAGTGCTTTTTATTCTGTTCATTTTGAGCTATAAATCTCGTTTATACATATAATAGTTTAATAATTATAATTTTTTGACGGCAAGCTGAGTAAAGGCTAAGTATTGCTGCGCCCGACAACCATATTGAATTCCAGCTAATACTAGATTCTCCAATCTGATCAGACGGCAGAGACCATAAGCATAGTACAGAGAGTGCAAACATCCAGAATGGCAAGTAGTGATATTAATGTCTCTTGCGGAGAATTCCGAAAATCAATAGACTCAAATGAAGCAGCAGTGGGAAGTGAAGGAATGTACAATCTATGGTTTCACAAAGAATGCACTGGAATTAGCGCCGGGGACTACAGCGCGCTAAAGAAACCGAGCTGCTCACTAACATGGATATGTAAAGTGTGCAAACAAGATATCTTGACATACAAGAGTGGACAAGAAGAACTCGCGGCCATCCACATGGAATTACAAGAAATTAAAAACACAATACGAGACACTATTTCATCAGAAATACAAAAAGTGATGAAGATAGAAATGGAAGACAGGATTCGAACATCGATACCGAAGGGGAACAACTGTAGAAGAATGTGCACAGATACGACCACCCATCATACAAAGCACAAATAAAGAAGAGAATAATTCAGAACAGAAGACAAAAAGAAACACTAGTGAAATACAAAAAGGAATACAGATCAATGAGAAATCCGATGAAATGAATCAAGTGACTATAAATATTTCAAAAGATGATATAAAATCAAGAGCAGATACAGAAATAATTGATGAGAGGGATAGACACTCAGTACTTTTACTATAGGAGGACGATGAAGGGGAATGGCAACAACAAAGAAATCGCAGAAGACTCAAATCGACGACAGGAAGAGATATGGCACATCGACAAAAGAAAGAGACATTAACAGGAACAAGTGAAGGAGATAGCTAACTGAAAGCAGCGGAAAGCTTAGCATGGATATATGTTGGCCGTTTAGACCCAGAAACTACAAAGGAGGACATACAGGAGTACTTACTAGAAAATGGCATCACAGGGAGGACCAGTTACACGATGGTTAGTAACACTGAAACAAGCAGAGCCATTCAAAATAGGAATACCACTAAGGGAAATGGAAAAAGTATACGATGGATCTTTCTGGCCCACAAATGTAATATGTCGGCCCTTTCGTGCTCCATGGAGATACCATGGACACAGTGATTAGAACTACCAAGGCACTGAGCTGGAATGTGGAGGGACTAAAGGGAGTGCTCAACAGTACACCGAGGGAGATTTTTCAGGATTATGATATATGTGTTCTAACAGAAACATTTGTGACATCTGATACAGATGTAGAAGTGAATGGCTTTTATAACATACATACACTAGCTAGAAAAGATGCCAGAGGAAGGCCGTCGGGCGGAGTATTGTGTCTCATAAAACCGGAAATATGTCCTTTTGAAGTGATACTGAAAAGGCAATAAGAACTGGAATTGGGACAATTGCGCTATGTATTGTAGGCCAGATTGCACACCAGCAGATGTAGTAGACTGCGCACAACAGGCAATAGACTGTATACCAAGAACAGATAAAGTAATCCTAGCCGGAGACTTGAATTGTCCTATAGACAAAATGAGCAGAATGACAACATTAGTCATAGATTACCTAAATGGGGAGGGAATGACACTTGTAAACAATCAAAATGAAAGAACGTACATATGTCATAATGGTGGAAGTACAATAGATCTGGTCTTCGTCCGTGGCTTCGAAGTGCAAGAACAGAAGTTGATCCTAGAAACGGATTATTCTCTGATGAGAAAACATATACCACTACTGACGATTATATGTATTGATGGAATACCACAGAGAGAATAAAATAGGACGAACCCACCGAGGTAGAATACTAGATCCACAAGTATTAGAAGAAAACAAAGGAACTCTAAACACTATCCTCAATGAAATAGAATGCGGAGAAATAGAGAAATAGAAGGAGCAGTTTCACATATAGAAACCTATATAATAGAGGCAGCTAATACAAGGAAGAAGGATCGCAAAGCACAGAGATGGTTTGACAAAGAATGCTACCTAGAAAGACAAAATACACTACGCATATTACACAAGGTCAGACAAACTATGAATGACGTAGATCTCGAGGAGTATCAAGTGTCAAAGAGGAAATATAAATCGATATTAAAACAAAAAAATGGCAGAATATATAGAAGAATAACAACTCAGAGAGATAGAGGATATAAAGAAAGACCCATACCGTGCATTACGTCCAAGACAACCACGATTCCCAGCAGATATACCGATGGAAACACGGGAGTTACATATACGCAACACCATCGCTCAGAAAGACACACGACCAATCGATAAAATAACAGGCCTGATAGAACCTTGTAAACCATTCACAGTAGCGGAGGTACACCAAACAATCAGGGCATCAAAGGATTAGAGAGAGCACCTGGAATTGATGGAATTTACAACGAACACCTGAAATCTTCAGCGCCCTATCTGAGTAAGATATGGACAGCATTACTGAATAAATGTCTAGAATTGGGCATGGTTCCAGATAGATGGAGAAGATCACAGCTTAAGCTCCTTTATAAAGGAAAAGGGGATGTGGGTCCCCCTGACTCATACAGAGGTGAGGCTCTAGAATCAGTGGCCTTCAAACTACTGACAACACTCATTACTGGGAGAATAGGAATGCTAATAGACCCGCTCCTACCTGAGGAACAATTTGGATTCTGACCAAGAAGATCAACGATAATGGCAGCCGAAAACCTACTGAAAGACATACATACAGAAATCGATGAAGGGAAGGGCAAGATATATGTCGTATTTGTAGATTATAGCAAGGCTTTTGATACTGTCAACAGAAAGAAATTAATGCAGAAACTTGAAGCTATGATAGGTTATAACTGGATGACATGAATAATAGAGAATATACTGGTAGAAAACTATGTGCAAATAAGTGATAACCTAAGCACATCAAATTGGATCAGACAGATGAACGGCGTATTACAAGGGGACCCACTTAGCCCGCTACTCTTCAATGTACTCACACACGATGTGACTGACAACATTAAGAGAGAGACACCTGAAGTCTGCATGAATATATATGCAGATGATATGGCACTAGCTTCCGGTAACAAGCAACAATTACAAAGAGCCGTGGACATATTGTCGGACTGGGCAGAAGAAAATGATATATATCTGAATGAAAGGAAGACAGATGTAGTGGTATTCAGAAAAGGTGGAAAAACTAGCAGGGAGTAACTACATAACGTACAGAAGTCAAAGACTACATACCAGTAACTCATTTAAATACCTGGGAATAAGTATACAGATGACTGGGACATCATTCTCTATACATCTGAAGGAAAGAATGGTAGCGGCAACACATAGTATAAATGATATCAAATATTTGCAAAGGATATCGGTAGAAATTGCAATGAAGCTCTTCAATGTCAAAGAACTTCCGACTGTCACATAAGGCTTGGAACATCTAACAAGAAAACAGTTAGCAGAGTTAGAGAATCTCAAGGCGAGATTCCTTAAAAGAGCGTTGGGACTAAGCACACGGCATCCCGATTAGTCTATGTATTAGCTAGAGAAACCTTTCTATTGGAAGACCTAAGACTTAAAATGTTACTCCCATACACGAAGTGCCTTCAAGCGGTTTTAAGGGAACGAGAGGAGAAGAGAGAAGAAACCCCGGCCGAGTTCTATAACACGGATGCAATGACATCTACTGATTGGCAGCGTGCGGGCTATGACTTGAGACACATTGTAACAAGATTTTCTGTGCATGGGTTCCATCACGGAATATGTAGAAAAAAGGGATACCACCAACCTGGACTGGATTGTGTATGCGAGAGATGTGGGGAACCGTGTGATACCTACCACGCTATGAACTGCTCGCAGAGAAGCGAATCACTTACACAGTTCTGTTCTGTAATATAATATTGTATGCACATTAGTGCACATTTATTACTATTATTAAAATCGTCTTTTGTAGTGGAAAACGTGAAAAAAGTAGCTCTTTGGACTCTTAAAAGGCTTACGCTGCCTAAACCATAAGAAATACACAAAATTAATGTACACAGAATTGAATATCTCAAAAAGCTCTACAAAACGAGAGGAGAAGAGAGAAGAAACCCCGGCCGAGTTCTATAACACGGATGCAATGACATCTACTGATTGGCAGCGTGCGGGCTATGACTTGAGACACATTGTAACAAGATTTTCTGTGCATGGGTTCCATCACGGAATATGTAGAAAAAAGGGATACCACCAACCTGGACTGGATTGTGTATGCGAGAGATGTGGGGAACCGTGTGATACCTACCACGCTATGAACTGCTCGCAGAGAAGCGAATCACTTACACAGTTCTGTTCTGTAATATAATATTGTATGCACATTAGTGCACATTTATTACTATTATTAAAATCGTCTTTTGTAGTGGAAAACGTGAAAAAAGTAGCTCTTTGGACTCTTAAATGGCTTACGCTGCCTAAACCATAAGAAATATACAAAATTAATGTACACAGAATTGAATATCTCAAAAAGCTCTACAAAAAAGTCCGCAACAGCATATGTTTATTTCTTACGGATAACTCACAATGACCATTTTTGTCTTTCATTGATACCAAGAGAATAATGCCCATTCGGGTAAACCTTTCATCTTTATTATTGATACCAAGAGTCCCACGCTGTAGCCAAGTGGTTAAGGCAAGAAGTCTTGGTGCATAATTACGGGACTTACGCTGGGTCAAGTCTCCATGGAGGAAAAATTTTTTCTCGTGGAATTTTGGCCAGTATGGGACCGGTACACATTGGGCCAAAAATGAAATCTAGCTGAAAAAGTACTATTTTCACTCACCGTCATCAATTTATCTTTTTTTTTCACTCTAATATAATTGTTATATGACGGTTCTTAACTTATCTGCAAAGGAGGGTAGAATTCTAATGTGAAAAAAGTAGCTCTTTGGACGCTTAAATTGCTTACACTGCCTAAACCATAAGAAATACACAAAATTAATGTACACAGAATTGAATATCACAAAAAGCTCTACAAAAATGTCCGCAACAGCATATGTTTATCTCTTACAGATAACTCACAATAACCATTTTTATCTTTCATTGATACCAAGAGTCCCACACTGCAGAAGAGTGGTTAAGGCAAGAAATCTTGGTGCAGAACTACGACACTTATGCTGGTTCGAGTCTCCATGGGGGGAAGAAATGTTTCTCATGGAATTTCAGCCAGTATGGGACTGGTGCACACTGGGCCAGAAATTAAATCTAGCTGGAAAAAAAAAAAAAAACTATTTTCACTCACCCTCATCAATTATTTTTTTTTTTCACTTTGGTTCTTAACTTATCTGCAAATGAGGGTACAATTCTAATGTTTATGAAGACAATATAAACATCGGAAGTTGCCAATGGTTAAGAACTCATCTGGTTTATATCGCAGTTGTGTTATTAGCGTTGTGTGTTCAAGTTCAGTGGCTATTCTTCTTATTCTATATGGATACTTCATCTCAAGGTTTGTAATTTTACTGATATATTTAATTTTTTTCTATATAACCACCAGATATTATGTTGAATGAATGTGGAATCATACCTTCCATACATTAAAAAAAATTACACAATCATCTTATTTTAAATTGAGCTACAAAGAAAACGTTCTGAACAGTAGTACAAATTTTAGTTATAATATAGAGTGATTTATGGACTTTAATTACCGCACAATAATAACATGTGTGCAAATTATTGTGTTCTTTTTAATTAGCTTTCTCATTACAGGAGGTAGCCAGCAACTGAGGCCTACCGTTGCGCGCAGAGAATAAATGTTTGATTTAATATGGATAAAAATGTTAGATAGAGGCAATAAGTTATCATTTAGTAAATAAATTAGGGGTAGGGGGATGTTAGCAGAATGTTTTAAATGATATTAAAAATCAATATTTTTTTGAAAAGCGATTTTCTCAAACATACAAAGTTGTGCATGAGAAAAAAAAATTCTAATGAAATATTCTGATTGGCTAGGAGTGGATGTTAACTTTCCCGTTATGAAGAATTAATTTAGAACAATGACAGTCATTGGAAAATTCTGTTCCATCTGCTTATGGAATTGTAAGACCCAAAATAACTTTCGAAGAGGCTGGAATAAAAGAAATGTTCACTTAAGCAGGAATTCTCTCACGATGAACTTGCTCTTGCAACAGAAATATAACTTTGGTCATATGGTAAATGGGATACTGCTGATGTTTTAAAGACATTCCTAAAAAAACACAGAAAATAGCTTCAAAATAATAATAAACATTACAAATCACTCAGCTCAACTCCCCTATCTTCTATGTCGGACGAAGCATTGTCTTTTTTGACAATAAAATGTCAATATGTCGATATATTAACATGAGACTAGGTGTCAAAAAGAGAGGTTGTGATATTTTATCCACCCTATAACACTTCTAGGGAAGCAAATTTGTTATACTACCATTCCCAAGATAGATATTTCAGCAGAAATAAGACCTTTTTTTTGTTTTTGTTCCAGCCTCATCAAAAGATATTTCGAGTCTTACAATTCCATAAGCAGATGGAACAGGATTTTCCAACAACTATCAGGGTTCTAAATTCTTAATAACGGGAAAGTTTACATTTACTTTTAGCCAATCAGAATATTTCAGTAGAAATCAAACTTTGTTTCTCTCGCACAACTTATGTTCTAGAAAATCGCTTTAAAAAAAATTTTAATTTTTTTTAAAACATTCGAACATCCCCTAACTGTAATTTATTAATAGAGGATCACTTATTGCCTCTATCGACCACTTTTCTTCATATATTAAATCAAACAATTTCTCTGCACACGATGATAGGCCTCAGCTGCCGGCCGCCTCCTGTAATAAAAAAGCTAATTACAAAAAAAGCAATAATTTGCACACATGTTATTGTATGGGAATTGAAGTCCATAAATCACTCTATATTCTAACTAAAATTTGTCCTTCTGTTCAAAACTGTTTTTTTTTTGTAACTCATTTTAAAGTAAAACGATTGTGTACATTTTTTAGTGTTTCGAATATATGATTCCACGTGTATTCAACAAAATATCTGATTGTTTCGAAACATGTTAAATATACCAATGAAAAGTAGAAACCTTGAGGTAAAGTATCCATATAGAATAAGAAGAATAACTCACTGAACTTTAATGAAAAACGTATTTATTTCTACAGCTCGGTACACAACTGGGATGTGGACCAGAAGAGTTGTTAACTATTGGCAACTTCCGATGTAATATATTGTCTATATAAATTTTAGAATTCTACCCTCCTTTGCAGGTAAGTGAAGAACAGTCATCTGGCAATAGTTTTAGAATGAAGAAAGATGAATTGGCCAGAGTTAGTAAAATAATTTTTTCCAGCTAGATTTCATATCTGGCCCACTGTGCAGTGCCCACCCAGCATCGTGAGGCATTTGGGTAGCTATAAGTAGCGACTCCAGGTTGAGAATACCAGCTATTAATGGCTGGAGGATCCGACATGCTGACCACATGTCACCATACACTGGCTAGATGATCGTCTACATCTGTGATTAACACATGTGGATGTGAGGCCAACAGCCGACAGGTCAGCCAAAAGTCTTCTAGGCCTGTCGCGCTTTGAGTTTTTTTTTGATACCAAGAAGATTGGGATAAGTAGATTCCGGGCAAGCGTGCTCTGCCATACCGTTCATCCGATTGAGATGGGGCTTTTTCAAAAATGTTCAGAAGATTCCGGGAATGAACATAGGCTATAAGAGAGTTGTAATACTCAACCACTTCACCCCTAAAAATCACCCTTTGTAGTGAAAAACATGAAATAAAGTCCCTATTTTGACGCATAAATGGCTTATGCTGCCTAAAGCATAACAAATACACAAATTGATGTACACAGAATTGAACACGGCTGGTGGTAAAGACACATTAACATCTATTTAGGAGTAGCAGCGCACGCCGGGTATTAGCTAGTTATGTATAAAAAAATACTAAAAATACTTGTTTCTCATTGGCTGATGGATGGATCACCATCTATCTCCAAGTAAACTGTCAAGGTAACTTAACCAAAATTTAAATAATTATTAAATTTTTATTTTGATAAATATAGAACTACAAATAACATACCTACCTACATTCACCATATAGGCCACAATATATAGTGGAGCCATAGTGTCACAAATATATTTACAATCTAAATTATTTGGGATTAATGGACTCAGTCTTTGTCCTCTGACAGTAGCCACTTCACACTGTACTGAAGTTAAGAATATTCTGAGAGATTTAAATTTATAATATCTAGCATCAGTTCCGGAATCTAGCATTCATTCAAATTCTGATTTGAGGATGTGGGTGTATTATTATTATTATGAAAATATAATAGGAACTAACATTATAATATGTTCTACTCAATAAATTTGTTGGGTCTGCTTCATCTTCCTCACATTTTGCTGTTTTTGTAAGACATGTTTCAAAGCATCTTTGCTCCTTCTTCATTGGTACAGACAAGGAGAAAAACTTTGTTGTTAACTCCAGAGCATTAGCTACATACATTATTGGTACAGACTGATGCTCCTTAAGTTATAGTCCCTGGAGTCGAGATCCAGGGCCAACAACTTAGAGATCAGTCTGTAACAACTCAAGATGAAAGTAAGAAGTTTTGAAACATGTTTTACAAGAGACAACTATTTATGAGGTAAGATGAAGATAGACAAAACTTATTTGTCAACATCAACAATCACAGATTAAGCCCATGTGGCTTGTTCCGGTCTCATAGATTCTCATTCAAAAAGTTGAATCCATTTCTTTTTTTGGTCTACCATCATTTCTGTCTCCTTTTGGTTTGTAATTAACTATAATTTTTGGTATGTGTTCAGCTTTCATTCTTTGAACATGTTCTTTCCAGTTTTTTTCCAAATTATTTTATTTTACCTAAAATTTTAAATATATTTAACTCATTTCTAACATCTTCACTTCTTCTTTTATCTAGAAGTTTGCAGCCAACTACATTTCTCAGAAATCTCATTTCAGCTGCTTCTATGATCTTCTCTTTTCTTTTAGTTAAAACCCAAAATTCACTACCATACAACAGTAAGGGGACTGCCACTGCTTTATAAAATTTTAGTTTTGTTTCCTTTCCTGTATTTTTAAATATTCTCTTAATTGTGCAACATACGAGGTGTGATCAATAAGTTTCCGGAATGGCTTCAAAACAATTATGCCATTGAGGAGTTTTTAATTTTCACCCAGGCTGTACACTCAGAATTTCCTTGTGATGAATTTGAGGGGTCGCACGACCTTCTCTGACCTTGCAGTATGCTGGTAGAAGCTCTGAAGTGAAGACGTGTTTTGTGCATGCGGCAATTTCTCTGTGTAGCAACAATGCAGGATTACGAGGAACAAAGAACATGCATCAAATTTTGCTTTAAACTTGGTAAAACTGCAACAGAAACATATCAAATGTTAAGAACAGCTTATGGGGAGGAAGCAATGGGCAAATCTCAAGCATTTGAGTGGTTTTCGAAATTTAAAAGGGACGTGACATCGGTTAAGGATGAAAATCGTCTGGGACGACCAACTTCCAGCAAAACCAATAAAAATATCGATCGAGTGAGGGAAATGGTATTAAATGATAGGCGCATTACAATACAAGAACTGTATGATGCACTAGCACTCTCGTTTGGAAGTGTTCAAAGCATTTTGAAAGACGATTTGAACATGCGAAGAATTGCTGCAAAGTTCGTGCCCCGCCTCCTTTCAAATGACCAAAAGGAAAGTCGTGTGATTGCCTGCACAGATCTTAAAGAACAGCTTAAAAATGACCCACGGTTCATGGAAAAGGTTATTACTGGTGATGAAACATGGATTTATGGCTACGATCCAGAAACTAAACAACAGTCTTCGCAATGGAAGAGTCCTGCATCTCCACGCCCCAAGAAAGCCAGACAAGTTTGATCGAATGTGAAGTCAATGATGATTGTTTTTTTTGACATTAATGGAATTGTGCATAAGGAATTTGTACCACGGGGTCAAACAGTGAATCAAGTGTACTACAAACAAGTGTTGCAAAGATTGAGGGAGAGTGTGCGACGCAAACGGACAGAGAAATGGAGGACTGGTGACTAGTTCCTACATCACGACAATGCGCCCGCGCACAAAGCAATTTCTGTCCGCTAGTTTTTGGACAAAAATAGGATGAGTACTGTTCCCCATCCAGCCTATTCTCCAGATCTGGCTCCAGCAGACTTTTTCCTGTTCCCACGGCTAAAAATTTGGCTCCGAGGACATCGTTTTGAGGACATTGATGTCATCCAGCGCGAATCGCAGAAGGCATTGGACACATTTAAAGAAGACGACTTCCAGAAGTGCTTCCAGCATTGGCAGAAGCGCTGGGACAAGTGTATCAACTCCCAAGGTGACTACTTCGAGGGTGACAGTGCTGAATAGAAACTTTGAAGTGTTGTGTTGTGTTTATGGCCTCATTCCGGAAACTTATTGATCACACCTCGTATGTAATTAATTTAACTTTCACAGGGAAAGAACAGTATGAGGTTTAATTTAAGAGAAGAAAAGGATAGGAGGTGAGGTAATAAAAACATTTCACTTGTTCAAAAAGTTTCCCCTCCAAAATTATTTTAGCTCTTACGGTATCTGATCCTTTAAAAGCTAAGATTTTCATTTTAGTTATTGATATTTTGAAATTATAATCCTGTATAATGTTGTTTTTTTATTATTGATTTAAACATTTCTCACTGAAAGATAAATTATATTTGAAGAGAAAAATTTTCGCCTAGACCGAGACTCGAACCCGGGACCCTTGGCTTTCCGAGCCAAGTGCTCTACCAACTGAGCTACCGAGGCGAGTTACGATCTAGATGCAAATTTTTAGTTAAGAAGACATTTATTGGGAATTTAACATTACTTTATAAAGCTAGTAAGGTTTCTAATGATGTTTTTATTATTGATTTAACATTTCTCACTGAAAGATAAATTATATTTGAAGAGAAAAATTACAACGTATATAAGAGAAAAATTTGCGTCTAGATCGTAATTACTAGCTTTATAAAGTAATGTTAAATTCTCAATAAATGTCTTCTTAACTAAGAAGCCGCCATTTGCAATGATAGAAGTAATGGTTTCAAAAGAATTTGGCAATAGGGAATTACAACGTATATAAGAGAAAAATTTGCATCTAGATCGTAACTCGCCTTGGTAGCTCAGTTGGTAGAGCACTTGGCCCGGAAAGCCAAGGGTCCCGGGTTCGAGTCTCGGTCTAGGCAAAAATTTTTCTCTTCAAATATAATTTATCTTTCAGTGAGAAGTGTTTAAATTAATAATAAAATTGTCAATAGAAGCCCTACTGGCTTTATAAAGTAGCATTAAATTCCAATAAATGTCTTCTTAACTAAGAAGCCGCCATTTGCAATGATAGAAGCAATGGTTTCAAAAGCATTTGGCGATAGGGAATTACAACATATATAAGAGAAAAATTTGCATCTAGATCGTAACTCGCCTCGGTAGCTCAGTTGGTAGAGCACTTGGCCCGGAAAGCCAAGGGTCCCGGGTTCGAGTCTCGGTCTAGGCGAAAATTTTTCTCTTCAAATATAATTTATCTTTCAGTGAGAAATGTTAAATCAATAATAAAAACATCATTAGAAGCCTTACTAGCTTTATAAAGTAATGTTAAATTCCCAATAAATGTCTTCTTAACTAAGAAGCCGCCATTTGCAATGATAGAAGCAATGGTTTCAAAAGCATTTGGCGATAGGGAATTATAACGTATATAAGAGAAAAATTTGCATCTAGATCGTAACTCGCCTCGATAGCTCAGTTGGTAGAGCACTTGGCCCGGAAAGCCAAGGGTCCCGGGTTCGAGTCTTGGTCTAGGCGAAAAATTTTTCTCTTCAAATATACTGTATAATGTTATTTAATCTTCTGAGCTAGCTATTAGAACTTGGTCGTCAGCAAAAGTAAGGTGTCTAAAAGATCTGATTTCTTATTTTGAAATGTGAGTTCAAATTTATTTGCCAATTATATATATTGTTAATATATATATTATAAAGGGAGGATGAAAGCGGGCATCCCTGTCTTATAGCTCTAGTTAGTGTTGCTGTTATATTCTTTTTATTTTTTACTCCAGTTTCTATTGTTATTTTATTTTCTACATATAGACTTTTTATTGCAGTTATTAAGTGCTGTGGCATGCCTTTCTGTTTCATTATATTCCACAATTTATTTCTGTTAACTTTGTCAAATGCCATTTCAAGATCTATAAATGCCATGAAAGTTGGTAGATTATATTCTCTATGTTTCTCAATTATTTGATTAATACTGAAAATGCAATCTAAACAGGATCTGCCTTTTCTGAATCCATTTTGGGCTTCTAGAATAATGCTTTCCATAACTGCATTTGAACGGTTTTTTCAATATAGATGCATAGATTTTATAACAGGTATACCCAAGACATTTATGCCTCTATATAATTTTCACAGTTATGACTAGGGCAAGGCATTTAATGACCTTTAAATTGGTAAAAATGCAATATAAAAATGCATTTACAACCTAAAAATGCAAAAAATTACCGAATAAAATAAAAAAATTACAAATAAAAAGTTTAAGAATTACCAATAAAAATACTATTTATTAGATTAAGTACTCACTTGATTACTGAATTACATAAAATTTAACTTAACATCAATATATTAAAAGAAAAGTATTTAAAAAATACATATTACAGTACCTTTTGTTTGCATAAAATCCATTTCAATTACACAGTGCACTTTTACAGCAATTTGAATTGCAGTTAACAATCTGAATAAGGGTAGAAGCTAGCATAAGCTCTAAGAAATTGAATAAAATTCCTAGAAGTGGGCAAGATCATTCTTACCTTGAAAAATAGGGGTAGTAGTTAGCAAAACAACCACTTAATTCAAAGAATTACAAGGAAAAATACTGAATTATGATAAAAATCTTAAATCAAATACAAATAATGTCACAGCCTTCCGGAAAAGTGTAAAAAATGCTCAAAATGACCCAAAAATTGCCAAAAAATGACCTATCCCTAAAAAAGTTAAGAAAATGCAAAAAAATGCCCTAACGAATTGCTTTTATTTGATCCGTTTTTTAATGCCGTACATTTTCATAATTTTCATATATGCAAGCAATGTTTCAACCTTCATAAGAAAAAGATGCAAAATCATTAATTGCCTTGCCCTAGTTATGACGATCTCCTTTTTTATAAATAGGATATATTTTGGCCATCTTCCATTCTTCTGAGATATGACCAGTCTTCCAGCATATATTCAATAAATCTAGGAGACGTTGTTTTAGTTGAATAGAGCCATATTTTATTCGTTCATTATTAATAATATCAATGCCAAGGTTTTTTTTTGTTTTTACAATGATTGATAAGTTATTAGTAGGGCAAGACAATTAATGCTTTTGCATCTTTTTCATATGAAGGTTGAAACATTGCTTGCATATATGAAAATAGGTGGCATTAAAAACAGATTAAATAAAAGCAATTTGTTAGGGCATTTTTTTACCTTTTTTAGGGATAGGTCATTTTTTGGCAATTTTTAGGTCATTTTGAGCATTTTTTACACTTTTCTGGAAGGCTGTGACATTATTTGTATTTGATTTAAGATTTTTATTATAATTCAGTCTTGTCAATACAATTTCTTTGAATTAAGTGGTTGATTTGCTAACTACTACCCCTATTTTTCAAGGTATGTATGATCTTGCCCACTTCTAGGAATTTTATTCAATTTCTTAGAGCTTCTGCTAGCTTCTACCCTTATTCTGATTGTTAACTGCAATTCAGAATTGCTGTAAAAGTGCACTGTGTAATTGAAATGGATTTTCTGCAATAAAAGATACTGTAATATGTATTTTTTAAATACTTTTCTTTTAATATTTTGATGTTAAGTTAAATTTTATGTGATTCAGTAATCTAATAAATAGTATTTTTATTGGTAATTCTTAACTTTTTATTTGTCATTTTTTTTATTTTATTAGTCATTTTGTACAAAAAAGAACAAAAAAACAATAAAAGAGAACCCTAAAAAATTACATAAAATCAACAAGCAGTACAAAAGATAATATCTTTAATAAGAATTTCAACATTAAAGAGTTAAACATAGCCATTAATAGTTTAAAATCAAAACAATCTCCAGGAAGCAGATAATAATACATGCAGAATTTCTCAAACACCTTGGCAAATAAGCCAAAACTCAATGCTCTCCCTTTATAATCTTTCTTGGAACACAAAAGTTCCTGATGATTGGAAAAAGCTATTATAATACCTATTTCGAAAACAAAAAAATCAACAAATACTTTTTCAAATTATCGCCCAATTAGCACTAACTAGTGTAATTGTTAAAACTATGGAAAAAATGATTTCAAATCGATTAAATTGGTATTTAGAAACCAATAATTTACTTTCACCCAATCAAGCTGGATTTAGAGAATTCCACAAATCAACAAATCAACAAATTGTACACCTAAGTCAAGCTATTAAAGACAGTTTCAACAGAAAAGAAGACACGCTGGCAATTTTCGTTGATTTCCAAGGAGCATATGACTCTATTTGGAGATATAAATTATTAGAAAAAATGCAGACTTTAGGCATTCAAGGGAATATTGCTACTCTGGATCAGCAATTTTCTCATCCAACGGTTCATCGCTACAAAGTATAATAATCACCTCTCTAAATACCAACAAAACACATCGAGGTTTACCACAGGGTTCTGTACTCAGTACCATTCTCTTCAATATCTACATTAATGATCTACCTAAGCATATAGAAAAGCTCGAAACGAAAACCCTACTTTTTGCTGATGATGTTGTAATATGGGTCTCCAACCGAAAAACCAAAGTCAACAATTAATAACCATAGCCCAACAATCACTAATACAGTTAGAGAATTGGACATCCCAGAACTTAATGAAGATAAATATACAGAAAACAAATTATCAACTATTTACATTAAGAAAGAAACCACTACCCATCACTCTGAAATTGGAGGGTGAATTATTAACTCAAACACATGAAGTAAAATATTTAGGAATAACTCTGGACACAAAATTAACATGGAAGAAACACATAGAGAATATATGTACAAAGATAGAAACAAGGTTACCATTATTAAAACGATTAGCAGGGAAAAAGTGGGGTTGCAACACACCAAACCCTAAACACCTTCTACCAAATGTACATAAAACCTGTACTTCAATATTGTGAAGAAATCCTAGTAACTACTAAAGTGGAAAAACTTAATAAATTGCAGAACCAAATCCTCCGTCTGATAACAGGAGCCGTTAAAACAACACACAATCACTGCCATGCAAATCTTAACAAATAACCCAAACATAGCATCTGAAATTGAGAAAACAGCAGTCACACAGTATGAAAAATTTTTAAGGCTACCCCATAATAACTGGACCCAAAGAAAACCACAAGTATGTTTAAAATCTCAGCAAAGCTTCCTAAGCATTGTACAAGAAATCAAACAGAAATTGCAACTTCCACATTCAAAAGAAAATATGCAGATGAGAAACAACCCTCTAGAATTTTTGGAAATCGAATATAACCTTCATTTAACAGAAGACATCAAGAAATCTGAAACTCCTCCATATATTTTAAAAACAAATGTCACTGGAAATGATAAATCTAAGATACCCAGCTCCTGAATGGATACATATTTTTACAGATGGCTCCAGCCTACCAAATGATGGTGGCACTGGTGCTGGTGCAGTATGTCCACTTTTTTTCCTTTTATCGTAAACTAAACACAAATTCAACAAACTTTGATGGCGAAATTCTAGCAATTTTCTTAAGTTTACAAAATCTTTTATATCACATCCAAAAATTTACAAAAGTTGTAATTCTATGTGACTCCAAAGCAGCCATTCTTGCTATAACACGAGACAACACACACCAAAAGCATCAAAATTATCGAATGTCACAAAATGATAAAACAGTTATCCCGTCTACATAAAAAAGTTGTACTTCAATGGATTCCGGCCCATTGTGGAGTGACAGGCAATGAAATAGCCGATTTTCTAGCCAAGAAGGGTAGCAAAATTGTTTCAAACCCAACTTCTGCTCCAGTTTCCTTTCACTCTATCAAAAGAATTATCTCAAATAAATACATCAATAATCTTAGAGAAGAATACACCACCAAAACATCTGGAAAGGAATGGGAAAATCTACAAGCTTATGACATTACTACATTACAAAGAAAATCTGCAGTAGCAACATTCAGACTGCTAACGGGACATGACTGCTTGAATAAACAACCTACACAGAATTGGCATAACAGATTCACCTAAATGCCCTTTTTGCAATTTAAATGAAGATATGGAAAGAAATCATCTCCTCCGTTGTCCAGCTTTTGTAGAAGAGACCACCTTCTTCTGCTAAATATTGGAGTGCAAGAGAGCGAATGATTTCATTATCAAGTGCTCGACATTAGATACCAACCAACCAACATTTTTTAGGTCATAAATGCATTTTTTATTTTGCATTTTTTACCAATTTATAGGCCATTAAATGCCTTGCCCTAGTTATTAGTTCTTCAAAAGAAATTTTATCTATATTTTCATCAATTAATGATACATTTATTTCCTCATCATCTGATTGTTCTATCCAAAGATGTTTAAAATAAGATATCAATTTATCCTCTGAAATTATGTTCAATATGATTTTACCCTTTTCCTCATTATTAATGTGTTTCAGAATCTTGTAGGTTTTTTCTTGTCATCCATGTAAATCATGTTCCAGGTCACTAATATTATTTTTCCCACGAACTCCTTTTAATTTTTCTAATTTTTCTATGAGCAAGGGCTCTTTTTGTATTCAAATAGGTTTTCATCCATAGTGAGTGGAGAACATATTTTTAACACATGGAAGCCATGACTGAAGAGGGACAAGATATTGTCTGAAACCGCTGGTATCAAAGAAATTTGAAATTATATGAGGTGAGTCGTTAAAAATATGTTCTCCACTCACTATTAATGATATAACCTCATAATGTTTTACTTCCCAATATTAATTTAAATATAAAAAAAGGTTTTCATCTGTTCTCATATTCAAGTAACTGAAGTATGCATTTTTTTTCTTTAACCAGTTTTTACTATTTCATTGTTCCAAATTTTTAATCTTTAATTATTATATATTTTATTTTTAGTTCCAAGTGATTCAGAAGCAGCATGTATTATATTATATATCTTTTAATTCTTCCCATTCTGTATTAATATTTCTACTTATAGCTTTTTGTTTTATATATAGATCCAATTGTTGCTGATATAAATTTCTAATTCATTCATCTTTAAGTAGGTGTACTTTAAAAGTTTCTGCATTTGTTTTGTTTGCCATATTAACTTTACTTCCTTTCCACTTTGCTGGTATTGTTAATTTAGTAATTAGAAGGTAATGGTCAGAACCAATGTCACATCCTCTAGATACTCTTGTATCGAGCACTAAGTTAAAACATTTTTCATTAACTATAATATAGTCTATTATGCATCTTTGTCCTCTTGCGGACCAAGTGTATGTACGTATATTCCGATGTGGAAAAAGGTTTTTGTTGTTCTTAAATTATTATAATTTATAAAATCAATTAGAAGTCTTCCATTTTTGTTTTGGGTTGTTTCTACATGCTTTCCTATTATATTTTTTAATAGGTCTATTGCCTACCCTTGCATTATAATCTCCAGCTATTATTAAATAGTCATTTGGATTAACTTTATTAATTTGTTTCTGGAGATTTTCATAAAATTCTGTACATTTACCTTTACCTGGATTATAAACACATATTTATTGTTACATAAACTTATTTGTAAATTAAACAATTATATGGAATGTCTAATTTAGTCACCATAATCCACCTTAAGAGGTTTCAATAAGTTGCACATGTGCATAGAATGCAGGATCAAAGAATCCAAAGAAGGTAAAGAATGCAAAATTTTATGGGAAAACATCTCAAGGAAGACCAAAATGATAGATGGGAGGATGCAGTAAGAAAGGATGCTAACCAGATGCTTGGTATCCAGCTGCGCTGGATAGAGAAGTGTGGAGGAAGAGGATTGGGAGGCCAAGCTCAATATGGGCTGTAGTGACATGTGAGGGTGATGATGATTTTCCTTAAGGGCAACAACCCTAGAAGCAAAGCTAAGTTCAAGGCTTATATTACATTTTTTGTTTGTCTCACCACTAAAGCAATCCATTTGGAATTGGTTAAGCAATTCTTTGCTGCCCTTTGAAGATTTGTGGACTACAGAGGCTTACACAATCATAATGGTATATATTTTGTTTGATCAACTGATAGTGATGCTGAAATCCAAGAGTTTTCTGACAACTTAAAGTTAGATTGAAAATTTATTCCACCCTCCAGTCCTCACTTTGGAGGAATATGCCAAAACATTGTTAAAGAAGAAAATTGGTAGTAGTCAACTTAATTTTGAGAAGTTAAACGCTCTATTGTACCAAATTGAATCTATTATGAATTCTCAGCTATTTTTTTCTTCCATGATACGAATGGTCAAGTATTTTTGACTCCTGGTCATTTTGTGATTTGATTGCGTACTTCTGTCCCTTCTCAATACATATCCAATAACATTTCTCTCATTTTATTAAGTGGAATCAGTTGCAGCAGCTCTACCAGAATTTTTAAAAATTGGTCGACAATCTATTTGAAATCTTCAGAGCAGAGGCAAAAATCGCCCTCTCATGAAAAATGGACTCTAGGTGATCTTGTAATTTTAAGGTAAGACAATCTTCCTCCCTTAATTTGGAAGTCAGGTGTGATTGTGAAAACTCATCCCGGCTGTGATAATATAATTTGTATGTTGACAGTGAAGACTAAAAATGGACTTGTGCTTCGGACAATAAATAAATTAGTCTGTTACCACAGAAGTGAAATAAAAGCAATTAATAAAGTTATTCAACATAAGTTTAAAAATTTGTGTCACAAAACAGAAAAGAGAACAATAATATTCAAAAAATCTATTTGTTTTCAAGTATTTTATACTTGTGTTCCTTTTGAATTATATTTTAAAGCAATAATCAAGAAACAACATAATTCTTATTTATTATAAGATTGTCTCTTGCTTTTGTTTATTTGTTTTGTTCTTTTCCAGTGAAGAAAGAACTTGATTTAACATTTGTGAAGCAAGATATATTAAGATTTTAATGTAAAATATGATTTCTTTTGTTTTTTGACTTGGTTTGCATTTTTCAGGGTCTTGCACTTTATTGTTTGTGAATTCAATTTTATTCATGTTGAGATGGTCAAAGGGGGAAGTATGTTAAGATATTAAACTCAATTATGTTGATTTATTTAGTAATAATTTGTATTTGTTATATTTGCCCAGATAGGCATTAACCTACATATATTTTCCTGGTGGCCACATTAGTATGGCAATCATTGCACAATTTGAATATGTTATCTGAGTGAAGTTGAGTATTGCACCTACATATTATCTGCCAATGGCATTGAGCAGTTCTGTAATCGAGAAGCGACCATCACAGGGAATGGATGTATTGTCAAGAAACAACTCATGGGAGGCAGGCATTTTGTTTTGTTGCTCCACTGCAAAGAGAGCCATTTTGTTTGAAACGTGTAAAAGCATTTACGTAATGCATGTATAATAAATACTCACATAAAAATTCTTTGTTCTAATTGAGAATCTAGTAACGTACAAAACGGAGACCTGCCAGAAAGTCATAATGATGCAGTCTGGTTACAGGCACTATTAATTGTGCCGAATATCATTTTGCCTGAACATGATCATTACAAGGTACCTGATGTAATCTCTGGCAGTGCGGTGCTGGCTGTTGATGACTGCACCACAAACCACATTATGACATGTGGTGCCTGTAGGTTTATTAGAGATGTGTAGACACGTGTGTGAAGTGCTGCATGTGTCAGTTATGTTATAACCAGCTGCTTCAAGTAACTTGATGCTAGAATTCTTTAAAAGCTGTTGTCTGAGATCAGTCAGATCCATGTCCTCTCTCTCCTGCGACGCACACACCACAGAGATCAACTGCAACATTAAAATAATTTGATGTTTTTTATTATTATTAATTTAACACTTCTCACTGAAGGATAAAAACAGTTTCCTGAACCTGACTTATTTTACACTTTGCATAACTGCTCTTAATGCGCCGAAATTTCAAAGGGGAGCTCAAGAGATGTCAGACTTGAATCCATTTTTTCTGCAATATTGGAATCTTCATTTAAATTGTTACTGAAATTTTCATCCTCATCATTATCAGAACAAAAGGGACCACTGAAAGTTTATGCTGCAGATTTACGAGCAAAATCTCTTCGGCAATTTGGACACAACTTTTGACCAGGTTTCACATCCACTTTTGTTATCTGCTTTAGTCTGTCAGCTGTAGCTATACTAACACGGTGTAATCCTTTCCTTGCTGAATGACTTTTTTCTGGAAAGGATTGCAACACGTTTTTGAAGAAACTGATATTCATCAAAACTGTGGCTTTATGATATAAGCAAATCTGCAAGTGGTCATCCGATATAACACCACTGTGTCGACGTATGAGATCTTGATCTTCTAAGCTGAAGCGAGTGATGAGCTTTAGATTACTTTGGGACTGAATTAAACAATTTTAAATGGCATTTAGAATTGCTGGCTCGTTCAATGCTACATTCTGGAAGCTCCTCTGTATCAGTACAATTATCCATAAACGTGGAAATATCAAATAATTATTCAAATAAAATCAAATGCTGTTCTGTTGTCTGAGATCAGTCAGATCCATGTCCTCTCTCTCCTGCGACGCACACACCACAGAGATCAACTGCAACATTAAAATAATTTGATGTTTTTTATTATTATTAATTTAACACTTCTCACTGAAGGATAAAAACAGTTTCCTGAACCTGACTTATTTTACACTTTGCATAACTGCTCTTAATGCGCCGAAATTTCAAAGGGGAGCTCAAGAGATGTCAGACTTGAATCCATTTTTTCTGCAATATTGGAATCTTCATTTAAATTGTTACTGAAATTTTCATCCTCATCATTATCAGAACAAAAGGGACCACTGAAAGTTTTATGCTGCAGATTTACGAGCAAAATCTCTTCGGCAATTTGGACACAACTTTTGACCAGGTTTCACATCCACTTTTGTTATCTGCTTTAGTCTGTCAGCTGTAGCTATACTAACACGGTGTAATCCTTTCCTTGCTGAATGACTTTTTTTCTGGAAAGGATTGCAACACGTTTTTGAAGAAACTGATATTCATCAAAACTGTGGCTTTATGATGTAAGCAAATCTGCAAGTGGTCATCCGTAGATACACCACTGTGTCGACGTATGAGATCTTGATCTTCTAAGCTGAAGCGAGTGATGAGCTTTAGATTACTTTGGGACTGAATTAAACAATTTTAAATGGCATTTAGAATTGCTGGCTCGTTCAATGCTACATTCTGGAAGCTCCTCTGTATCAGTACAATTATCCATAAACGTGGAAATATCAAATAATTATTCAAATAAAATCAAATGCTGTTCTGAAAGAAAAAGTACCAATTATTAAACTTCTAGGGATAAATTAACAAGAGAAAATTGTAGTTCCTGTCTGACTAGAAAGTATTGAGTAAGTCATATTATTAGTGTGGTGGACCATAAGCAATTTTCATTGGGTTCAAGCTTATTTTTCATCCCTTAGTTGAATAGAATCAAAAATAAAATAAATTGATTCCAGTAGATGAAAATGTGCTCTTTCTAATGGTACCAAAAAAAACATTTTAGATGACATTAGTCATTTTATTTGAGCGTGAACACAACTCACTTTTTGACAATTACATATTTGGCATCATGTTTATGATCTAGTATAATCCTTGATAAGTGGCAATGAATAAAGATAGTTGGACAGAACATTGTCTCATATACCTCTAACCTATTTACCAAGTATTGGCCTCCATCTGTTTTCAGTTCTTGAGATATTTGGCCCTAAAGGAAGGACTAAAATTTAATATATGCTTCCGCGACAGATTTTGTTAGGCATTTTGATCCATGCTGCTGGACCCCTAAAGTGAATTTGCTGATTCAGGGTCAAAAGTTGTGCAAGGCACTGGAGTAAGAGGTTACTATTTGTGTTTGCCTTGTAGTAACAAAGAGTCAAATATTGACTTTTATTCGGTTTCTCCACAGATTTATCAAAAATCCTCCAAATGGAAGGCCTTAGTTTCCAACCCAGTTGATATTAGATTTGAAATTTTGCAGAGGTTAATTTTTAGGGTGGACCTGAAGCCACACAAAATTTCAGGAAAATTGGTGATGGTCAGCGTGGATGACTTTAAAAATTAGACCACTTAACGACCCATAACGTAAGATGACCAAAGAAGATCTTCGAATGAAAACCAGAAGGGAGAAAGATTGGGACGACCTAAACAAAGTTGAAAGAATAACCAGCAAGCCATGAAAGGAAGGTGATTGGTACAGAATGACTACTTAGACAGAAGGAAATGGAAATTGGGAACAGAAAAACACCAACTGTAACAATCTGTAAAACAATTATAATCAATATTTAAAAAAAAATAGTGACATGATGAAGTATTAATACACATGTAAAATGTGAAACAGTTACCTTTCTTTCAGGAGGATTGTAATGTCCATATGTAGAATTATTAGATAAAATGGATGTGAATACATTCTGGAAAGTAGAATTCTTATCCAAGTATATGTGAACTCTATCACACACTAGTTCACAGTTGGATATTATGAGTGGCCAACACTCACTGTTTCTTACTAAGTCATTCAGCACCTGTAAAACACAAACTTTCAGTCAGACTATTAGGAAGACTGAGTATAAGTTGTGAAATCAAGCATTACAATACATTAATATCATTAACTAAATAGAATAGGCGAAGAGTTCAATTTGAAAACTTCTTCTCAAAACACAAACTCTATGGATAGCCTGTATGTGGAAAACACTTATGATGAGTTACTTCTTCTTCTTCGTCAGGCTCTACGACTTCCAGTGGAATGTCTTGGCCTTCTCAACTAGTTTACGCCATTTCTTCCTATCTTGTGCAGTAGATTTCAAATCAAAAATCCCCATCTCTCTTAAATCTTCAATTACGTCATCTTCCCATCGATCTTTAGGTCTTCCTCTTGGTCTTGTTCCCTGTGGCTTCCAATTTAAAATATCATTCAGCAATCTTCCCTTTGGCATTCTTAGTGCATGTCCAAACCATTGCAATCTTTTGGATTTGATGAAACTAACTATATTTTCTTTATTATTCTTGAGGTATAGTTATTCCTTCTACACCCCTCACAGCGTGGACATTTACACATGGCGTTCCCTTACCAGATGCAGAAGGACGTGTTAACATGTCCTGGACCCCCCCTTGTTTTTTAAATATCCAAATGCAGATTGCCATGTCATCACGCGTTGGTACATCTATGATTTTCAAGGCCTATAGGGAGTTTGTTAAACATTCTGGATAACTTGTTTTTTGTTGCTGCTGTGGTAGGGAAATCCCCCTCCATGTTATGACATAATTTACGACAGGCATGTGGAGTGAGTTCGCTACTTATTAGTGAAAGGAGATACTTTTTGTATTTTTTTTCCTCTTCAGCTACGCCCTTCGTTCGAACTAGTGAATGCCCTATTTTGCCGAAAAGAAATATCTGTAAAGTGTCTCACTGTGTGGTCTCATAACTAACCTTTCTTTTAAAACTGACGTGGATCGTGTGTATACACAAAAACATGTCTCAGACATTTCCAACTTCTATAAAAATTTACGTGGCGAATTTGATGTGTAGAATTATGAAAAAAATGAATAAAAATTATAATAGAAGTCTCATAGACTGTGATGGGCAGGACTAGTTGCGCGTATGGGGAATGAAAGACGTGCATGGAAACTTCTTGTAGGAAAGCCAGAAGGAAAACACCCAGTTGGTAGACCAAGAATGAGGTGGGAGAACAACATTAACTATGATTTGAGGGAAGTAGATTATACAGGGAATGATTGGAAAGCATTAGCTCAGGATAGGGATGTATGGAGAGCTTATGTCCGCGCGGCCATGAACCTACGGGTTTGATAGTGCCAGTGAGTAAGTAAGTAAGTAATAGAAGGATAATAATAATAATAATAATAATAATAATAATAATAATAATAATAATGATAATAATAATGATAATAAAAATAGTTATAATAGTAATGGTAATAATAATAATTTACACCTGGACGTCTCCAGATGGAGAAACTCGGAACCAGATAGAACATGTATTAGTGGATAAACGCTGGCACAGTAGCATCATTGATGTTAGATCAGTTAGAGGGACAGACTGCAATTCGGATCATCATCTGGTCAGAGTGAAAATCAGACAACGGCTATCGCTTATGAGAGGAACAAACGCTACAGATGATTCTGTAAAATATGAATTAAAAAACTTGAAAAATGATGAAATGCGGCAAGAATACCAAATCAAAATTGCTAATAGATTTGAAGTACTGGAATCTTCAGATGACAATGTGGCAAATGAAGAAGAAACTGATATAAATAAAGAATGGGAGGCTATAAGAGATACTATTAAATTGTCAGCATCAGAAAGCATTGGTTGTTTAAAAAAGAGGCAAAACAAGAAATGGTTTGATGAGGAATGTGCCGACATTGTAAAGAAAAGAAAGCTAACAAAAATGAAATGGTTACACGAGCCAAATGAGGTAATATTAATATTTAATTTTAGGAAGTTATATTTTGAGGTTATTTTAATTATATTATTTTTGGTCTGGACATCTTACCTCAATATTAATGTTGATTTGTTCTTGGACATGTTTCAAAACATGTTTTGAAACATGTCCAAGAACAAATCAACATTAATATTGAGGTAAGATGTCCAGACCAAAAATAATATAATTCAAATGAGGTAAATTTAGAGCAATTGGGTAGTGTTAGACGGGAAACCACCAAGTTACTAAAGAGTAAAAAGAGGGAATATTTGAGAGAGAAGATTAATGATCTTGAAATGAACGCAAAAAATAGGAACATTAGAGAATTATATCATGGAATTAGTATAGAGAAGAAAGGGTTTCAGGCTAGAACAAACATAATTCGGAATGAAAATGGGGATATGATTGCAGATTCTAAGAGTATATTAAATAGATGGAAAAGTTACTTTAATCAGCTATTAAATGTACATACAGAACAAGACATTGAAGAGGATAAGTTACAGACAGCAGAAATGCTTGTCGCAGAGCCAAGTGCATTAGAGGTTGAAATGGCGATTGAAAAATTGAAGATGTATAAAGTATCAGGTTCAGATGAGATCCCAGCAGAACTGATAAAATCAGGGGGAGAAAAATTGATGGACAAGATACGTTGGTTGCTTAGTATGATTTGGGAAAAAGAAGCTCTTCCAGATGAATGGAAGGAATCAATTATCTTACCAAATTTATAAGAAAGGAGATAAAACTGATTGCAACAACTACAGGGGCATCTCATTACTTTCAACTTCGTACAAAATTCTAACAAATATATTATTAAGCAGACTTACTCCCTATATTGATGACATTCTAGGAGATCATCAATGTGCATTTAGAAGAAACAGGTCTACAACAGATCAGATTTTTAGTATAAGACAGATTTTAGAAAAGAAATGGGAATATAATGGTACTGTACATCAACTATATGTAGACTTCAAAAAAGCATATGATTCAATTAAGAGGGAGAAGTTATATAGTATCCTGCTGGAGTTCGGAATTCCTAAAAAGTTAGTTAGACTTATACGAATGTGTCTAAATGGCTCAAAGAGTAGGGTGCGTGTAGGCAAACAGTTTTCAGACACTTTTGAAATCCAGAATGGGTTGAAGCAAGGAGATGCACTATCTCCTCTACTATTTAATTTTGTACTAGAGCATGCCATTAAATCTTTAGAGAATGAGGAAGGCTTACAACTGAATGGTATTAATAAGCTGTTAGTTTATGCTGATGATGTAGTACTACTGTCCGATAGCGAGGAGATACTAAAGGCCAACACGCACACACTATTGAGTAACACTAAGAAATTGGGACTGGAAGTAAATATCAATAAAACTAAATATATGGTCACACGTAGAAATTCAGTATATAATGGAAATGGACATCTAAGGACAAATGAGGGAAATTTTGAGGAAGTGGCTGAATTCAAATACCTAGGAACAATAATCACAAATAGGAATGAGATGCACAAAGAAATTAAACATAGGCTCAATTCTGGAAATGCGTGCTATTATGCATTACAGTGACTTTTGATGTCCCAACTCCTTTCAAAAAACGTTAAGCTGAAAATATATAAAACTATTATTCTACCAGTTATATTATATGGGTGCGAAACATGGACTCTTACTTTAAGGGAGGAAAGGAGATTGCGAGTATTTGAGAATAAAGTTCTTAGGAAAATTTTTGGACCAAAGAGAGATGAACAGACAGGTGAATGGAGAAGACTACATAACAATGAACTACATGGTCTTTATAGGAAGCCAGATATAATAAGAACAGTTAAGTCTCGTAGACTGCGATGGGCAGGACATGTTGCGCGTATGGGGAAAGAAAGACGTGCATGGAAACTTCTTGTAGGAAAGCCAGAAGGAAAACGCCCAGTTGGTAGACCAAGAATGAGGTGGGAGAACAACATTAACTATGATTTGAGGGAAGTAGATTATACAGGGAATGATTGGAAAGCATTAGCTCAGGATAGGGATGTATGGAGAGCTTATGTCCGCGCGGCCATGAACCTACGGGTTCGATAGTGCCAGTGAGTAAGTAAGTAATAATAATAATAGCAATAGCAATAATATTAATGTATGTACTGCACACTTCGAACACAGGTGCTCCCTAGCGGGATTTTATTAACCAAGGTAACCCATTCTACACGAATAAATTTCTGTAATTATATAAATGAATTTATATCACAAATAAAATTTAGATTCTCCAACTTTTATAAATATTGTACATAGTGAATCTGATGTGTGGAATTATGAAAATCTTTAATTTAAAAACATGAATGAATGATAAATAGATGATGTTTAGAATTATGAATTATAAGTAAACCATTAGCATTAATTTAAAAAATGAATGCTTTTTAACTTATATCTTGATGAAAGTACAAGGAAAGCTCCATCTACAATTAAATATAACTTGTAATTAACCGATCAAAGACACCATTCTATATCATTCTATGTTTCGATACTATATTCTATAGTGTTCTGTTCTAGTACAGGTCTTTCACTGTAATCATAGAATTTTCATACTATGATTGCTACTTCATTAGGGAATTATAGGTGTGGTAGCTTCCCACCCAGGGGATGATAATGATGGTAAAAATGATATTAAAGCCAGATGATGTCCATGGATCGTTTGGGCCCAAAAGCCCACTGCATGACAAGACAGTATTCTACCTCGAGACCACATATATAATAATTGCTATTTTATTGACTCTTTCATTTTATTATTTTTTTATTTATTGACACTTACACTTATTTACCAACATGTCAACAAGATTCATGTGGTTAGCACATTGCCTCAACGAGAGATCTATTAGGAAATTAAGGTGTAACTTGGAAGAAAGACGAACATAACACAGAGCAACGTGATATCTATGAAATCTAGATGTAATAAAACATTGCAAGTCTCGTAGGCTGCTATGGGTAGGGCATATGGCACGAATAGGAAATTATATAGGAACTTCGTGTACGAAAACTAGAAGCAAAGTGTCCAGTACGGAGGGATAACCATAAAGTGCAAGAAAAATATTAACCAGGATTTGAAGGAGATAAATTATACAGGACCCTCACTGCTGGGTTCCCGAGATCGAGTCTCGGTCACTCCATGTTGGTTTCGTGGCAGAAAAAAACGGATCTTGGACAGGTTTTTCTCGGGGTTTTCTCCCATCTTCCGCTGCCACAATTTCATTCCACCATTTCTCCATACTCATCTCATCACATTCATTTCGTTCATCTGCCTCTGTACTGGTGTGTCAGTCGTGGTCGGCCACACCCTTGTCATTCACAGACCTCTATATATAGCGGCTTCTTCACATCTCATCCCTCGACCCTGACTTGGACACGAATTGAAGATATTATTATAAATTATACAGGAATAATTGGAAAACATTATTTGGGATAGCAATGTATGGAGATGTTATGTATGCATAATCATGACCTCCATGTTCGATGGTGCCATTAATTTCAAGTCAACACAAAACAATTTGGTTTCCAATGTCCTTCATTCTTTTTTCAAAATTGTCCCTTTCATTGAATATTTTAATAATAAATTCCAATCTCTCTACCTTCCAAATCAAGATATTGTAATTAATGAATCATTAAGGTTATGGAGGGGCAAACAATTCCTCCACTTAAAACTGCCAAATTTGATTTTAAAACTTATGAATTGTGTGAATCTAGAACTGGGTATATGGTCTCGAGGTAGCGGGTCTGGTTTTCGATTCCTGATCGGGACAGGCTCCTGGGTGAGGTTTTTTTCGGAGTTTTTCCTCACCTGTAAGACAAATGTCAAGACGTTTAGGGCCCAACGGTCCCCGAAAATCATCCGGCCATCATCATCATCATTATCATTCACCGGTGTGGAAGCAATGGAAAGCTACCACACCTATAATTCCCTAGTAAAGCTATAAAGCATAGAATGAAAATGCTATGAATGCAGTAAAAGACCTGCCCTTGGACAGAACACTATAGAATAGAATAGGATAGAATGGTCATTCATTGTTTACAATCTATTAATCACAATTTGATATGTATCTAAAATAAGTTACTGGGTGAGTAGAGTTTAAAAGTACTACCACACAGGGATATTACATGGAGTTTTAAATGACTGCACAGAAGGGAGGAAACCAGTCTCGTATATGTACGGCAAACCACGCTGAGGGGTTAACCTCCAAGTTCCATTTTCCTTTACTGGACCAAGCACTCTTCTAAATATTTTTCTCTCAAACGTTAATAGTCTTAATTTATCTGCTTCTTTCAGTGCCCAGGTTTCAGCTCCATAACATATGATTGGTCTTATTATTGCTGTATATAATTTGAATTTAACATTTTTTGATATTAATTTGCTTTTGAATATATCGAAATTAGCAAAATATGCTTTATTCCCTTGCGATATTCTTGTTTTGATTTCTTCTTCAACAGTATTATTATCGTTTAGTATTGTGCCTAGGTACTTAAAGGAGTTAATTTGATCAATACAGTCACTATTTATAGTTAGTTCATTCAAATTTGTTTTATTTCTCATACATCTTAAATATTTTGTTTTATTTAGATTGATTACAAGCCCATATTTTATACTTTCATTTTGCAATTTGTCAAAGGTTTCCAGTAGGGAATTTTTTGTTCTTGCTGTTATTATTACATCATCAGCATATGCAAGACATTGTAGTCTTGTTGAAATATTTCCTCTTAAATCAAGTTGTTTTAAGACCATATCCATTACTATATAGAATAATGTCGCAGATAAAGTATCTCCCTCTTATGATGAGTTACAATAGAATTAAATGGACTATTTAACTCATGCCACAAATGCTAGTCAATGACCAATCACGTTTCAATGAATGTTGTTTTTACAACCAATGACAGTCGTGTTTCACCTCGCTCTTTATCGATTTCTCTTTATCAGCTCCTGCTTTTGTGATGAAGAAAGCTCCTCCTTTTTAATGTTCTCAACAGGACAGAACATTATTTTTCTCCAACAAATATTTGAATATAGCAAATAATGAACAGATTCCTTGATTTTACTGAGTTGTTTACTAAAAAAATAAATGAATAACCCGTAATGTTGATTATGATATATAGTTTGATATGTTTCATTATTTCTCCACTTGGGTACATTCTTACAATATTGTGATCTTATTTGGCAATAAATAATATGATCTAGTTGCATGAATGAACATAACCTCACATTTCTGATTTGTTATCCAACATCGCCGTTTACATTAAATACATAAATATTTTTAAATAACTATAGTTAAACAATGATTTGCGAGTAAACAGCTTAATTTTATTCATTAAATAGTCCTAACAAATGCCACTCTTGATTTCCAAATTCTCTAGATAAATTGGAAATCACTCGTGGCATTACTTATGAAAAATTATAGAACAAGTTTCTGAACTTTATTACCTCGGTCACCTAATATCTGATATAAGAAATGACACAGAGATAAAGTTACAGAAATATAATTAATAAATGGAGACATAAAAAGAAGTTTTGGCAAACAAATGACAACTGCAACCAAATTGAGGTTACACAATGTAACTGGAAAATCAGGACTGAAATATACTAAATTCTAAAATCAAATCAAAATTGCAAGCAGCACACATGAGATTTTTACAACCACAACTAGGTTTAACAAAAATGGGCAAAGAAACACAGACATACACGATAAATTAAAAATATAAAAATCCAAAATTATCAACTCAATTGGTTATAATATGTCCAAAGAATGGACTCATTTCATATTACCAAATTAGTAATGCAGTATCAACCTAAAGGATTTTGTGATAAAGGAAGACAAAAATTAAGATGAAATGACCAACCACATCTCGAAATCTTACAGGTAAAGGCTAAAATTACCTGAACTTAAATAATGATGATGATATCATAAGTAATGATAAAATCACAAGTGTTGAAAAAGTACTCGTATATAAGTAGTATAAAAGTAATTTTATTAATGAGTTTAATTTCATTAAGCTCAAATAAGTAATCCCTGAATGCAGTATCACACATTTAAACATTTTTTAGACAAAATAACTAGTATATTGTATTGACATACATCAAAAGTTGACATTCCTACATCTAACCTGGTTGCTATGCAAACAAAAGAAAATGCAGTACTGAAATGAATATTTCCTAACATGAGTGGTAAATTAAATTGTTACAAACGTTGTATTGAAATTAATGTACTTAGGCTTGCTATTAGCATGCAATAGTTAATACAACACCACTGAACCTCAAACTTGATGCTATTCTTTTTTGCAGACGATTTAGCACTTCTGGCACTTTCCAAAAATTATTTGCAACGATCAATTTATATTTTACAAAAATAGCTGCCAAATTTAATATGGAAATATCAATTAACAAAACTAAAATTATGGCATTTCATGAGAAGTACCCCATACAAAGTAAAATCTGTCTGCAGAATAAAATTTTAGAGAGATCTAATCAGTTTAAATATCTTGGATAATATCTCTCTATCTGGGATGAAAAGGATATCCCTGAAAAAATTACTAGTTATAGTAATTTGGGAATTATTAATCAAGTTATGAAACCATCCCTTGTACAAAAAAACACCAGATTATGTTTATATAACACTTTGGCTAGACCAGTGTTGACCTATGGTAGTGAAGCACGGACACTAAAAAGACAACATAAAAGCAGAATAACGGCTTGTGAAATGAGATTCATGCGCAGAACAGCAGGTTACACCAGATGGGATCGGAAAAGAAACACCAATATCTTAAAAGAATTGAAAACTACGCCAATTTTGGAATATATTAAACAGTACCAACTAAATTGGAAACACCATCTTGAAAGAATGAGTTCAAATCGGATCCCCAAAGCTGTTTATAATTATATACCAAGAGGACAAAGATCTCTGGGCCGTCCTATAAAATGCTGGAGGGAAAATTTTCTATAGGATCGTAACAGGCCTTGGCCTAATACTTGGAAGGAAGAAGAAGATCATGTGGCACTGAATAAATTCCCATTATGTCTGTTCTAATGGAAGTTCACTGATGGGGACACACAGAAATTTCAAATAGAGAAAGATTTCTCTCTTTTCCTGGATTGCACAAATAGCACAGTGGTTTAGTGTAGCAGCATATGAAGCTGGATATCTTGGGTTCAAATACCAGTTTAGGTAAAAAAAATCTCTTTAGCTGTACTAAATATAGGATCATCATCCTTCATGGATTAGGTATTTGCCTGTTGTGATTTCACATCTGTTCAGCCCAGCACTTTCTTGGTTTTCCCACCGATCTTCGTCCTCTAGGATTATACATCAGTGCCATCTTTGGTAGCCTATCCTCTGTCATTCTTTGCAGATGTTCTATCCAATTGTTCCTGTGTTCTTCTATTTGTTGAAGAAGTGGTTGTACTTTTAGTTCCTCTCTAATATTCTCATTTCCAATATGTTCTTCTCTTGTACAAACTTTCACAGCCCATAGGAATCTCATTTCCACTGCCTGAATTTTAATTTTTTCTTTTTCCTTCAGGACCCAGGCATTACTTCCATACATCGCCATTGGTAGTGCCATCATTGAGTAAAAACTTAGCTGTGTCTCCTTTTTAACTTTCTTTGTTCCTCAGTGTCTGTCTGATTGTTGTACAAATATGTTAGAATTTCTGTATTTTCTTATTTATATCCTGTTCTTCATAAATTATATCACAGCCCAAATACTGGAAATATGAAACCTGTTCCAACACTTTATCTTCTATTTTTGTTCTAAATATAGGAAGTTGATATAATAAGAACAGATAAGTCTCATAGACTACAATGGGCAGGACATGTGGCACAATTGGGAAATGAAAGAGATGCATGAAAGCTTCTTGTAGGAAAACTTGAGGGCAAACTCCTAGTTGGTAGACCAAGAATGAGGTGGGGAAAAAACTCTAACCATGATTTGAGCGAAGTAGATTATACAGGGGATGAACAGGGGATGATTGGAAAGCATTGGCTCAGAATAGGGATGTATGGAGAGTTTAGTTTGTGCAGCCATGAGCCTATGGGCTCGATAGTGTCAGTGAGTTAGTTAGTTTACTAAAGTATAACTTTCATCTGTTTCTCCCTCATGGTAATAATTTATTTCAATTATTACTATATTTTAATCAATATCAACACTCGTCCAAGAAATAGCATGTGTATAAAGTGTCTTAATAGAACCTTGGAAATAGAAAAAAACTAGACTTTGTATCTTTTTTCTAACTCCTCGATTCTGTAAAGATACTTGTATCACAATATACTATTGTACGAGATTTGATATTAAAAAATTGCAATTAAAAGATGAAAAGCACATAATTAAACTCACTCTCCAAATGTTTGAAGGATTTATTTTCATTAGAATAATAATAATAATAATAATAATAATAATAATAATAATAATAATAATAATAATAAATGATGGAATATATATTATTTCATTGTTATGGCTGTAAATAATTTGAAGGGGTTTTTCTAAGTATTCTACTAAAAAGCTGTACTCAATTTTGTACTAAAACTGTACAAAAACTATGTTTTTGAAAAAAATTAACCTGCTTCATTGTGATATCAATGGGGATCACTTTTGTTTTAAGTAAAGGAAAATAAAAGACACCAAGATTTGGCTATTTTGAAGTAAAAATCTCTTATGGAAAAACTTGTACTTTCAATAAAATTTTGTGTATTCAGAAAAAAATTATGAAAACAAGTATGAATTTTAATTTCCTTATTACTTTGGCATTATAATTATATATATATATGGAATGATAAGAAAAATAAATGCCTGGACGGGATTCGAACCCGGATCTCTGAGTCTGTACCTCAGCGTGATATCCATTACACTACCAGGCGAATCCAATTCAAACACTTAAAATTAAAAAATAAGTGTTTGAATTGGATTAGCCTGGTAGTGTAATGGATATCACGCTGAGGTACAGACTCAGAGATCCGGGTTCGAATTCCGTCCAGGCATTTATTTTTCTTATCATTCCATATTAAGCTTGCATTGCTCAATGTTAAACATTTAATTATAACATATATATATATATATATATTATATATATATATATATATATATATATATTATATTAAAACCGAATATTTATCCACATATAAAAATAATAAGGTTTTTTTTTATTTAATATTTAAATGTAATTATATTATTTCTATTAAGAATGGAAATAAGATTGATTTAGAGAATTCAATTTTTTATAAGTATATAAAAAATTCAAACTGGTCAATATAAACTGTTAATACAGTTAGATGTATTTCTAACTGATTTAATATAAGTAAAAATACTTTGAATATTTGAATTGACAATTTGTTTATAAACAAATAAATGGGATTGGATGAATTGGATGGGAGTCAGCCAGTAGTACTCCTTCCTTTTCAGTTGGACCAATCAGAACTTACAGATTATAACAGAAACGAAATGGGATTTTTCCCAGAACAACAAGATGGCTACAATACTTGAAAGAAGTTAGACATGTAAAACAACAGGTCATTGAGAAATAAGAGAATTAGTTAATTAAATAAAAATAAAACTTACAGTTTCATTTGATTTTCATATTTATTAAGATATAATTCAGTACAGCTGTTTTCGGTATATTGTACCTTCTTCAGACATGTTAACAAATTATGATGTACAGTGTAACGAAACAGCTGTAACTGAATTATATCTTAATAAATATGAAAATCAAATAAAACTAAGTTTTATTTTTATTTAATTAATAAATATGGATTTTCATCAAATAAACACCAATTCAATTGATTAAGAGAATTAATGTTCATTTCTTGATACCAGTTAACAAAATGGTGTAAAAGTGATGGAAAATAATATTGTAGTATAAATAATCCATAAAGTGGAAATAATGTGTTTGTGAGTGAAAAATTGACCGTTGGAAATAGTCATCCATTACACAGATGAAGTAATAATCTGCTCCTAAGTAAAATTAATTAATTTGAGCCGGAATTTTCGAAACTCTTGAACATTTACAAGACTCATCTCAACTTTAATAAAATAATATTTAATTTAACTGTTAACAAAAGTGTCATTACTTATTTATGTAAGAAACTTTTAGTCATTCCCCTGAAGGGACTCATCAGTGCCATGGCAAATAACAGTGATCTAAATTATTACAATCATATATCCACAACGTGGGACATCACATCCAATAACCACCTTCAATATATATATATAACAAATAGTAATTTTATATTTTTAAACATCTTATCTGTTAATACAATAAAACAAAGAATGGTAATTAAAAATAATATTATCATAGATATCTCAACAAGACAACTCATATGGTATGGACACCTAATTAGAAGAGGTTACCAAGGTTGGCTTATGAATGGATTCCATCAAGACAACAAAAAAAAGGAAGACTGCTGAGAACATGAATGAAGGGTTACTGAGGTTAGAGCAAGAAGAAAATATTGCTTTTGAGGTAGGTTAATTATTTCAAGATGCCTCAAGGAGATAAAAGATAACTTGAGAGAAGAACAATGTAGATTCTGGAGTGGAAGATCATGTATTGATAATATTTTCTGTATTAGACAATTACAAGAGAAAATCCTAGCAAAAAAATAAAGAACTACATATGACCTTTATTGACTTGGAGATGGCATATGATAGTGGTACATCGACGACTATTATGGGTGGCAATGAGAAATATGAATATACATGATAAATTGATTAATATTGTTACTAGGATCTATAGTAATTCTAACAAATATATTAGTAAACAGACTTACGCCCTATATTGATGACATTCTAGGAGATCATCAATATGAATTTAGAAGAAACAGGTCTACAACAGATCAGATTTTTAGTATAAGACAGATTTTAGAAAAGAAATGGGAATATAATGGTACTGTACATCAACTATATGTAGACTTCAAAAAAATCATATGATTCAATTAAGAGGGAGAAGTTATATAGTATCCTGTTGGAGTTCGGAATTCCTAAAAAGTTAGTTAGACTTATATGAATGTGTCTAAATGGCACAAAGAGTAGGGTGCGTGTAGGCAAACAGTTTTCGGACACTTTTGAAATCCAGAATGGGTTGAAGCAAGGAGATGCACTATCTCCTCTACTATTTAATTTTGTACTAGAGCATGCCATTAAATTTTTAGAGAATGAGGAAGGCTTACAACTGAATGGTATTAATAAGCTGTTTGTTTATGCTGATGATGTAGTACTACTGGCCGATAGCGAGGAGATACTAAACGACAACACGCACACACAATTGAGTAACACTAAGAAATTAGGACTGGAAGTAAATATCAGTAAAACTAAATATATGGTCACATGTAGAAATTTATTATATAATGGAATGGACAGCTAATGACAATGAGGGAAATTTTGAGGAAGTGGCTGAATTCAAATACCTAGGAACAATAATCACAAATAGGAATGAGATGCACAAAGAAATTAAACATAGGCTCAATTCTGGAAATGCATGCTATTATGCATTGCAGAGACTCTTGATGTCCCAACTCCTTTCAAAAAACGTTAAACTGAAAATATATAGAACTATTATTCTGCCAGTTATATTATATGGGTGCGAAACATGGACTCTTACTTTAAGGGAGGAAAGGAGATTGCAGGTATTTCAGAATAAAGTACTTAGGAACATTTTTGGACCAAAGAGAGATGAACAGACAGGTGAATGGAGAAGACTACATAACAATGAACTACATGGTCTTTATAGGAAGCCAGATATAGTAAGAAGAGTTAAGTCTCGTAGACCGCGATGGGCAGGACATGTTAAATGTATGGGGAATGAAAGACTTGCATTGAAGCTTCTTGTAGGAAAGCCAGAGGGAAAACGCCCAGTTGGTAGACCAAGAATGAGGTGTGATAATAACATTAACTATGATTTGAGGGAAGTATATTATACAGGGAATGATTGGAAAGCATTAGCTCAGGATAGGAATGTATGGAGAGCTTATGTCCACGCGTCCATGAACCTACGGGTTCGATAGTGCCAGTGAGTAAGTAAGGATCTACAGTAATACAAATGCTAAAGTAAATATACAGAAGAAATTAACAGAGGAATTCACAGTGAATAAAGGCCTTAAGCAGTTTATCGCCAATTCTTTTAACATTTAATTTATGGTATAAAAAATGTTCTGAAGTGGGTATTCCTATTGGAGGAAAAATACATTTGTTATTGTTTGCAGATGAACAAATACTTTTTGCAGGGGATGAAGATGATATAAGATATATGATAAATAAACTAATGGAAGAATATACAAAATGGGGAATGAATATAAATTTACAGAAAACAGAATATATGTGTTTGGGAGAGGATGTGGATGATCTCATACTCGAAACAGGGAAGATAAAAATATCATCACCATAGTACATTCACGAATTTAGGCCCTTTGTTGACCTGTTTTGGCCTCAAGAGAAACACCATCCAGAAGTCTTTTGAATGGATGTCCTGGTCTTCTTCTTCCTGCAGGCTGATATAAAAAAATGTGAAATTTTTAAATATCTTGGGTCAATAATTACATGTTTAGGTACATGTGAAAGAGATGTACAAACTAAAATTGCAATGGCAAAAAATGTAAGACATTACATAGAATAATTTGGAGTAAAAATATTACAAAGGAAACTAAAATGAAAATTTATAAGAGCATAATACAAAATATTTTGTCATATGGAAGTGAAACTTGGTCTTTGACGGAATTACAAAAGAATAAAATTAGAACAGTTGAATTTGATTATCTTAGAAGAAGCCTTCAAAAAACAAGAGTGGATAAAATAAGAAATGAATTCCTTTGGAGAGAAATGAATGTCACCACATCTGTTGTTAAGAGAATTGAAAACCAAACTCTTAAATGGTATGGCCATGTACAAAGAATGGAAAATGAAAGATGGCCAAAAAAATATATACCAATGGTCACCCCCTGGAAGAAATAAATGAGGCAGACCAAGATGGAAATGGAAAACCTATGTCAGAACTATAATGGATGATAGGAATTTGGAAGAAGGAGATTGGAAAGATAGAAATAAATGGAAACTGAAGACGGCAAACCTATAAGTGGGAGGAGAGCCGAAGAAGATTTTAAGATGCTAGGCCTCCTTTCACCTATTATATTTATACATAATGTTCAGTTCCATTTCATATACACACGTCACCAAGTCTGTTTAATTGCTGCACTAAGCAACTCTGCCAAAGATGGTCACAAGCCTATTTGGAAAATGGGGACGGAGTGGAGAATACATCATAAAAAATCATGGGTTCAACTACTGGTCTGTCAGTACCTGATAATGGATCCCACACCCAGGGTAATAGGAAAATATAGTTCCTGTCTCTATTAAAGGGCACCTACATATAGCGCCTGTACTCCTAGTTAGGGTGGCCATCCACCATAGGCGAAGTTATTCTGCCATAGAGATCGGGTGATTAATGGCAGATGCACACAAACCCAATCATGAGGAATACAAATAAAAGATCATACTGCCTTGATGTCATGCAGGTTTAAAAGGACTGTGTTCTACATTTAGGTAGAGGATGTAGTTTGAAAAGTGTTGCTACAGCCTCCAAGTAACATGACTACAATTAAAAACTAATATTAATGGAATCTGCACACCAGCCTCCATAGTAAAACCAGATCAATTACTTGAGATTGCTGAAAAAAATTGTTAAAAGTTGCAAATTGCACTGGTTGATAAGGTTTTCTTCACATGAATCTGATTAGTGAACGTGGTGAATTTTTCAATATTGATTTCAGATGTGTAGTCAGAATTTTTCTATCAGGCACAGTTTTTTTATGACAGCTATTTTTAAAATATGATTTTATCATCCTCATTTACCTGTCATAGGAACTTTACTTTATATGTAGAAATTTTATTCAAGTTGTATTTAAGGAATTATAATATATATCATGCTGAAGCACCAAAAGACAAGACTGTTTTTACACAGTCAGACCTGTTAATCTGGCATTGTGATGTGTCAGTATTGAGCTGACTGTGAGCTTGTTAACACAAATATCGCTAGTGAAATGTTCCCTTCCTTTCTGTTTAGAAGTGTATTGTGTATGTTGTGTTTCAGTATTTTGATTTTTTACCAAGCCAAGAAAGTGTGTAAATCATGCAGATAATTTCTGCTATATTTGTGGTGAGCTGACCTTCAAGTTTAAAATTTCAAGCTACTTGTAAAAAAGTGGCTGTCAAGTTGAAATGAGGTGAAGGGCGATATAAAATGAGATGAAAATTTGGGAAACAGGAGAACCCCAAGAAAAGCCAGAAAAATTCAGGCATGGCTCACCACCAATGCCCCTCCAAAACCACAGGATTTGAACCTGGGATCCCAGTTAGAATAGCTGTGAATTTACTGAGATAGCAACCTGCCCATTACAATGCAGACATACAGAATTTAGCATACATTTCAGATATGATTTAGTGATATAATTATTTTACTCTAGATATAAATTAATGTTACATACTTGGAGTGTTCGGTAATATTAACAACACAAGGTATTTTATATTTGAAGAGAAAAATGTTCGCCTAGACCGAGACTCGAACCCGGGATCCTTGGCTTTCCGGGCCAAGTGCTCTACCAACTGAGCTACAGAGGCGAGTTGCGATCTAGACGCGAAAATTTTCTCTTCAAATATAATTTATCCTTCAGTGAGAAGTGTTAAATTAATAATAAAATCATCGACAAGGTATTTTGTTCATAAACATGTTGATATTTATGATAATACGTCAAAATTTTGCAATTAGTAGTCAGTAGTATTTTGTGATTGAATTATGATGGACGGTAATGGAATTTATGCTTAGTATCATCTTGACGATCAAACAACCATGAAAACTTCATGTAATTTGGATCGGGATTTAAACTTGGTTCCTCCGAACACTAATTTCAAATGTTACCATCTAAACCAAATCACACAGCAGCTAGAATTTTATAATCCTTGATTTACATAATACAATCAAATATATTAATGTAGATGTTATCATGATTTTGGTTATGATTTTTAACGTACCAAATTATTGTGTTATATTTTCTAATATGATTGAAGATGTAAGATGTTTATAGCAATATAAAAACAAAACTAATACATTTATAATTCATGGAAGTAAGTTTAACCTATAAACACGAATATAATATTATATTTAATTTAATTGTGGAATTGATATTTTTAAATGCTGATTACATATAAATAAAAACAATATTGTCCTAGAGATAGAAATATTATTGGTGCATTGTTGATACCATTCATAATAATATGACTATTTTATTTCTTGGAATATTTTGATTTTGAACAGTTCTATAGAGTAGCAGAAAAAAATACAATTTGGGCTTGTGAAGCAAAGGAATGTTATTTAGTGAATTGTATGATGTTCAAAGCAGCATGGAAGCTTCGTGAATCAAACTATGGCTTGGGCTCAAGAAGTAAAAATATTATTCGTGATGGCTTGAGAACAAACAAACTGCAATGAAGTGTATGTATGGCCTGCGGCTAGCTCGTGAAGTAAAGAACTAGGCACTTTGCGAATGAAGCGCTTCATTCTCATGAGTAAGAGTGAATGAATACTTTGTAAAAATGAATTGCTTGTCCCAACACTAATGTGGATATGAATTATATGTGTGTGTGTGTATATATGTGTATATATATATATATATATATATATATATCAGGTTGGTAACTAAATTCTAAAACAATAATTTTCGTATTTTTATAAAGTTATGACATTAAGCTTTTTCCCTGACAATTCATCTAGGAGAGACAACTCCAAAATAAAATGGGGCAGGCTGAGCTCTAGAGCTGGGTGAATGCAATCGGCCTAGGGAGGAAACCCCAAATAATAAACCCACCATGAAAACAGGCTAGCAACCCATTTCAAGGTGTATCTTACACATTGCTCGCAGACCCAAGGATCAAGCCTCAGATCAAAGATGGAAACAAAATACGACAAACGCTAGGAAAAGGACTATGATTTGGAAAAATACCAGCCAAGAGATGCATAGATGCAATATGTCTTCCTACGAGGAGTAATTTTAGAAATAAACAGGATGAAAATCCTACAAATTATGATTAAGAAGAATAAGATATTAATTTGACAACTATTTTCACTAAATGATAACATTTGCTCTTCTTCGTGGATTGTTACAGCCGTCTCTCCATCCCCATCTTTCTCTAGTCTGACATTCAATACGTAAGTCTGAAGAACAAACAGGTTTTACAGCAGGTAAATCGTGCCTTAATAATACATTTGTGATTAGGCAGATTACAGAAAGATGTTGGCTAAAGGAAAAGAAGTTCATATGGCATTTATACATCTGGAAAAGGCATATGACTGTGTACTCATCAACAAGCTTTGGGTGGCAATGGAAAAGTTTGGAATACCTAAATCTCTTATACATTTTATAAATAGAATGTATGATTGTAAAGCAAGTATTAAGGTTGGAAATAGAGTATCCTCAGAATTTGATATAACAAAAGGATTAAGACAAGGATGTGGGATGTCACCAACATTGTTCAAGATATACTTAGAAGATGTATTAATGAAATGGAATAAGTCATGTAGGGGAATGGGAATCAACATTAATGACCATTTATTTACTGCACAATTTATTATCCGCTGATGACCAGATTATAATAGGACAAGATAAAGAAGATATAGAATATATGATTAAAAAGTTGGTAGATGCATTTGAGGTAGGTGGACTGAAGATAAATTATATCAAAACAGAATATATGGTAATCGGAGGAAATTCAGAAGACCTACAAATAAATAATATGATAGGATCTATAATAGATAAATCTGGTACTTGTGAAAAAGATATTATTAACAGAATATATAGTGCAAGGAAGGTGATTAGATCCCTCAATGGTCTTTTATGGAATAGAAATTTGACCAGAAAAACAAAAAAAGAGATTATACAGACAATAATAGAAAGTATACTTACATATGGATCAGAAAGCTGGACAATACATGAAAGGATGCAGAAAAGAATCTTGGCGACAGAAATGGATGGATTACAGATAAGTATGAGAATATCCAGGCTACAACATATTTGAAATACATATATCAGACAAGAAATGGATGCACAAGAAACTGTTATCGAAAGGATAACAAAGAGAGCTTTACAGTGGTATGGACATGTACAACGGATGTCGGAGGACCAGTGGCCTAAACATGTGTTAGATTGGATGGTACCAGGCAGAAGGAAGAGGGGGAGAAGTAGAAGAACATGGTATGAGGGATTATATGATGCCATGATGAAGAGAGGTATGGAAGAAGGACAATGGGAAGATAGGAATCTCTGGAAAGCAGGAATCAAGGGCAAACTGCTGTAAAGTGGAAAGCCTGTATTAAGTAAGTACCAAGAGCCTTTGTTGCTGTCTTTGGTAAAATTTCTTTCAATGTTTCCCATTCCTGATTAATGTTGGTGCTTACCGCAAACTGTGAGAGGTAAGTATTCAATCAAATTTTATGTAAGTTTCTAATACTGGGCTTATGTAATAGATGTACTTTAAAGTATTTCTCAGGAGGATTTATCTTTCTTTGTGTTTTATGCCATCTTGGTGTGATATTGATTGTGGACGCCAATAGATAGTGGTCAGAGCCAAAATCGTAACCTCGAAAGACTATAGTGTCTTTAACATATGGCGAGGTTTTATTATTAGTGATATAATAATATTAAAAATAGTAGTAATATTAATAATAATAATAATAATAATAATAATAGAAATTGCAGAGTTCAACAAAGTTTATAAATTGTAGATTGATGGAGGACTACAGGGATGATTCCCTGGAAACTCGTGGTAGAGCAAAAGGTTGTAATGTTCCATAGTCTAAATAAATACCTTTGATAAATAATTATTTATTATTAAAAACACATGATGATAATATTCACTGCACTGATGTTAATCTTTTAATATACTCTTGCACTTTAAATTATTAATTTTTAATTGAGTTCCGAAATATACCAACATGGTGGACACGTCCACTCTTAGTACTAGTAATAATAATAATAATAGTTCATTTTGTTTTTATTTAAGAGTAGAAAGACAGAATAAAATAGAAAGCATTTTAACAATTAAAAAATTAACCTCATCGGGAATCGAACCTGTGACCTCTTGTATACGAATCAAGCCACTGCACTGGGCTAAGCGTTTGCTGTGCTTGAAAGAATGCTCTTCAAAGGAAGAAGGGAAACATATTGTAGCTCTACTGTGCAATTAGTTTACTCATGTGAATCACACATTAGAACTTGAAATATTCAAGATCAAGAGACGGCCCATTCTTTTTTTTTTTCTAAGTGTACACAATGATTTCTTCAAAGTTCTGTAGAATCATTGTGCACATGTGCAAATGCTTAAAGAAACTTCTGCTAGATGGCGGGAGATATCTGATAAAATCGGAATGACCAACATTAGAAAATTTATTTTAGGAAATGGATGTTCACTCACTTCATTTTGTTAAGTTCTAATGGGACAAGTTAATGTACATCATATTAGTGTACACTTCATGAAACAAAATGCATGTAATTTATTTTGTTAGATAGGGAGAAGTTGGTGTACATCCATTTCTTACACACGTTTGAGAATTTATTGCAAAAGTTGATCATATCAATTTCATAACTACAAGGTTCCATCTAGCGATAACTCTATAAACTTTTTGTGGGAATTCAGATATGTGGTTCCATCTAACAACAACTCTATAAACATTTGCACATGCACAGTGTTATTCTGTAGGACTTAGAAAATTGATTGTGGAAGATAAACTAAACTTTTTCCATGCATTTAGCGGAAATAGTTAATTAGTTAGTATTAATATATAAAGACTATGTTGGCTGTATTGGAACACAGAATAGTCATGAAAATCATTATGGTATCTATCTAGTTCAATATTGTAAAAAAAATATTCAAGTAATCGTTAGAAAATGTGTAAAAGAGTTGTAAATGGTAGTAAATGACTTTAAAAATGAAACTATGAGAATAAAATTTTATATGAGTTTGAGGATTTGCAACGATCAATTTATAATTTACAAAAAATAGGTGCCAAATTTAATATGGAAATATCAATTAACAAAACTAAAATTATGGCATTTCATGGGAAGGACCCCATACAAAGTAAAATCTGTCTCCAGGATAAAATTTTAGAGAGATCTAATCAATTTAAATATCTTGGATATTATCTCTCTATCTGGGATGAAAAGGATATCCCTGAAAAAGTTCCGATTGTGGGTCTTTCCACTTTTCAGCGGTTGCCCTTTTACCAGCCGGCTGCTGGCCCTTCACATCCACATGTGTCAATCACAGAGGTAGATGATCAACAGCCAGTGTAGGGGTGACATGTGGTTAGCATGTCGAGTCCCCCAGCCGTTATATCTGGTTCCTCAACCTGGAGCCGCTACTTATTGTAGCTACCCAATTGCCTCACGATGCTGGGTGGGCACCGGTCCCATACTGGCCGAAATACCATGAGAAAATGTCTTCCCCCATGGAGACTCGAACCAGCGCAAGTCCCGTAGCTCTGAGCCAAGGATTCCTACCTTAACCGCTCGGCTACGGCGCGGGACCTGAAAAAGTTACTAGTTATAATAAAAGTTTAGGAATTATTAATCAAGTTATGAAACCATCCCTTGTACAAAAAAAAACACCAGATTATGTTTATATAACACTTTGGCTAGACCAGTGTTGACCTATGGTAGTGAAGCATGGACACTAAAAAAACAACATGAAAGCAGCATAACGGCTTGTGAAATGAGATTCATGCGCAGAACAGCGGGTTACACCAGATGGGATCGGAAAAGGAACACCGATATCTTAAAAGAATTGAAGACTACGCCAATTTTGGAATATATTAAACAGTACCAACTAAATTGGAAGCACCATCTTGAAAGAATGAGTTCAAATCGGATCCCCAAAGCTGTTTATAATTATATGCCAAGAGAACGAAGATCACTGGGCCGTCCTATGAAACGCTGGAGGGAAAATTTTCTATAGGATCGTAACAGGCCTTGGCCTAATACTTGGAAGGAAGAAGAAGAAGAAGAAGTTTGAGGTACAGTATTGAAAAAATTGCATCACATAATGTAAAGTTGAACTCAGATTAGTTTATTAAATAACATTAATTTAATTAGGTTCTGAAGGGGGATATTGATGTACATCCGTTTCTTACAAACATGTTTGGAAATTAATTGTGAAGGTTGGGCATACTGATCTAACAGATATGTAGCATCATCTGGCAAAAATTTCATATGCCTAAATGTTTGCCTAGGCCTATGCATACTCCAATGAGTATCGGCAACTTATTCTAAAGTTTTATCCATTGCTCTGTGTTCTCAAATACAACATTTGGGTTATTCATTAGATTGACTTACCCTTGATTTTTCAGGTTATTGTTGTGAATTATATGTCTTCTTCTATATTTACCAACATTTTAAAATATTTGTAACTTTTTCAAATAATTTTTATAACATTTGATAATTATTAAGTATTTAAATATGCAAATCACAACATTATGACACTGTTGGACAATAATAATAATAATAATAATAATAATGCTTCATTTTAGCTGGCAGAGTTAAGGCCATAAGGCAGCCGCCTTCTCTTCCACTCAACCAGCAAATAGTAGAATTATACAAAAATTACATATATATTACAATTCTAAGATATTATTAAAATACAATATTGTCATGCTGATTGCTATTTTCTCCACAGAGTATACTACTCTATGATTTTTCAATCGCAGTTTTGGTTTTCGCTGGTTGGAACTGCGTTAAGGAGTGATAAATAAGTGCACACCCATTTTTAATAAATGTTTGGTAATTTTAATATTATTAATATATTTCTTGGTGTAGAAACCGTCACACATGAATTCTTCTAAGTTCTACAGAATCACAGTGCGCATGCGCAAGTTGCTGTAATCGTTAATGTAGTTTCCGGTAGATGGTTCTGAAGTCAGAGTTACCAACTTTGGGAATAAATTCTCAAATGCTAAAAAAAATGGACGTACACTAACTTCCCATTTCCTAACCTAACAAAACAATTTACTTGCATATTATTTATTCCCAGATGCAAAAAAAAAAAAAAATGGACGTAAACTAACTTCTGATTTCCTAACCTAACAAGACAATTTACATGCATATTATTTAATTAACTATAAACTAATTATACGTACACTAACATTAAATATGGTTTGGAATTATTTTCAAATGTTGGTAACTGTAATGTGAGAGTCACCTAGCGGATGTTACATGAAGCATTTCCACGCCTGTAGAACTTGATGTACAATATTTGCATAATAGAAATATTTAAAAATCGTAAGAAATGTTTATAAAATGGTTCCAAAATGTTTAAAATAGTACCAAACATTATAAATGGTTGAAAAGTGTTTAGTGTATAAGAATATTAGATGGAAAATTGTGTGGGACGGTTTGTACACCTCAGCCTATTTCTTTAACATAGATTTGGGGATTTATTGCAAAGATTGGACATTTAAATTTCACAACAAAATGCTGCCATCTAGAGTAAGCTGTATAAACTTTAGTACAATATCTATAATAGTCGATATGTGGTAAGGATGATAATCGATGTGGTTCGAATGTGGGTTATCACTGGCTCTATAAACTCTGGCGCATGCACAGTGTTGTTCTATAGGACTTTGAAAATATATCAGGTAAGTTAAAGTGGACAATCCCCAACATTTGAATGCTGAAATTTAAAAATTTGGGAATTTATTCCGAAAGTTGGTAATGCTGACTTCAGAGCCATCTACCGGAAGCTACATTAACCATTACAGCAACTCGCACATGTACACTGCAATTCTGGAGAATTTTAAAGAATTCATGTGAGACTTATTGTCCACTCTATCCAAAATGGTTCCAAAAATGTTTAAAATAGTAGGAAACATTATAAATCATCGAAAAGTGTTTAGTGCAACAGTGGCATAATGTATGGAAAATCGTGGCAGACAAATAATCTAAGGAGACAATTTGATAATTACCAATGGCAATAGCTACTTGGTGGTCGTATTATAGTATTTAGTATAATTAACCTCGAATTTAAAATTATGTAATAAAACACTCACTAGATAAGTTGTATTAGATTTACTGTTCATTTCATGGTGTTTGGATATTTGTTTGTTATTGAAGCAATATTCTAAAATTGTATTTGAAACAAATTCATCTTCATTTTTTAGTTTCTCTTTATTATCACAAATATATTTCATCCAATATTTGAAATTCACTGGAAAACTGAAATCACCACACACACGTTCTTTATGTTTACGTATTAACGGACAGTAAAATTTTACATCCGTAAGAAAATAGCTGAGTTCAATATTAAATAAATGTAGGATATCCATCACTCCTTGTTCTCCAATCCCCTCATTAAAATCATTCATTGTGAACAAATAATTTCGTCTCGGTTCTCTATGGTCTCTAACGCTAAACAATAAACAATGCTTTGTTTACAAAACAACATTCTCTTGATACATAATCACGGATACTATTATTATTAATAGTAGGAAACGCGCACAAGTGTGCATAAAAGTAGAGTAGGCACTGGAATCAGTGCTCTGTGCTGAGATCAATCACAGTTTTTGTATTCTTCTTGCATTTCAAAACGTGGTATTTGTCGCATTTAGTCCGCATAGTTTGCATACACATTTCTCGGATACGGTGTGAAAGGTGTTAGGGTTAACACCTTTCACACCGTATCCGAGAAATGTTGCATATTTGTGATGGAAGCCGTGTACTGCGAGTCTGTTGACTGTACCCCTCATCTATTGGTTCGCCCTTGTCCAATTTCTATTGTCATCGCGCTGGTGATGTAAAATTCATATTCTATGTCGTTCCTTTTTTTTCTAGATATCCGTCATGAGACTCTGGTATGCCTAAGTGGATGGCAATAGCAGTGTGAAGCGCACTTCTTCTATTAGGAATAGCTCCTTCGGTAGTAAGTATGTGAGCCTGGATGGTGTGTACTTTGAGACACCTAGGACTTTCTTTAGAAATGTTGTTTTGACGTTTTCAAGGGGTTGCATGTCTCTCTTCGTTAAAGATTCTGCCCATGTTATTTGTATTGCCATATGGGGATTACGGGCGTTTCTCTCTTAGCTCTGAATATTCTCATTGCTTGTCCTTCAGCGAGAGTGATTGAAGCTGTTTTATATTCAATACTTTCCTATAATAGTTGAAATGGCTCTCTGTTTGACATGTCTATTATATGTGGTCCCTGCATGTTTTGTTATTTGATTCCAAAGATATGTGTACTTGTTTGCCGTTTTTAAACTTTTCCGATCCAAGTAGCAGTGTGTCTTTTCTTGATTTTTCCCTCCTTTTCCCTGACTATCATATATGCACTTTTGTCGGTGTTTATTTTCAATTCCTTTTTTATATCGGCCCATGTTTGAATAGGCCGTCTAGGCTTTTCTGTAAGTCATACTATCACTGTATTTAATACTACGAGGACCATGTCATAGCTCTGACATAAATGCATAGTTTTGTGGTACTATTTTCTTTCAATGATAGTTGCTTCTATGAACTCCGCCTGTTGCTATGTTGAATATTACTGGGCTTCGGTGAATCTCTCTTGAGGACTTTGTTTGTCTGTAAGATTGGTGTCGGATTGTATCCAGATTGTTATCTATGATTACCTTGCGTGAATTGAAGATTGTTTGTGATGAGTTTTGTGAGGTATTTCCTATGTCGCGATCGTTTTTCCCAATTTTTCTTTTATGATGTTTCTTATCAGTGAGTCGAAGGCTTTGTTATAATCAATAAATAACTGCATGTAGTTTTCCTTTCTGATGTTTTAGTGTATCTGTGATGTCTGCGTGTTGAGTTGCTATAGCTTGTATTGTAGATCTGCCTTTTCGGAAGCCGAATTGCTCATTAGGAATAAGGTGGTCTACTTTCTTAGTCAGCCTTTCTGTTATGCCTCTATATGAATCTGGGGATGTTGCGTCTCCTTTTCCTTTGTGTAGGGTCTTGATAATGGATATTCTCCCAAGTCTCTGGAATGACGTTGTTTTTCTATGCATTTGTTGAACAGTTTTGTCCATACTTCTGTGAGGACTTGTGCAGAATCTTTTAGGTGTTCGTTATAGATGTTGTCTCTGGCCCTGCCGCCTTTCTTGACTTTGGCTTAATGATTGTTGCAGCTATTTCATCCTCTGTGATGGGACTGAAGTCCGTGCTTGTTGTCTTATCCAGTTCGTATGCGGTGTTGGAGTTTTTGGTATTCAGTAATCTTTGGAAATGATTTTCCAGCTCTTTCATTTATATCCCTTGTATGTGTGTTTTCCTCGGTTGTAGGGCAGAGAAAGGGTTCATTTTCGCTTCTTCAGCTATTTTTTGTCCTTCTTCTTCTGTAAATTTTTCCCGTTTCATCTTTATTAGCTGTTTATATTTCCTTCCGGATTCAGTGTAAACCTGAATGTCCACGAGAGTTTTGGTATGTCTGGATTTGTGTAGGTGTTTTAAGACTTCTTGTCTTTCCTTGTAGCATTCTGAGTCAAACCATAGTTTTGCTTTTCTTTCCTTGTATGTGTCAAGTATTTGAGCATTTATCAGGAAGTGTTCCAGAATTTTGTTTGCTTCTTATTCATTCCCTTGGTTGATAATTTCTTCTATTTTTTCTCTCTTTGGTCCCTCCATGTTTAATTTTGATATGTCCAGGTGTCTCCGAATTTTGTTTATTGCTGTTTGTGTTTTTCTTCCTATATGTCCTTTTGTTTCTATCGTTGTAATTACCGGGAGGTGCTTTTTGATTGGTATGGAGGCGATTTCTGGCGTGCGTATCTTTAGTCATTCCTTTCGCTTTTGTGTTCATGAAAATGAGATCTATCGTGCTTTTGCCATTGTAGCAAATGTATGTCGGGCTGTTCGGGTCATTTATTAGGTCAAATCCCTCAGAGTGAAGGAATTCCAATAATAGTTCCGTTTTCATATTTGGCACATCTGTTCGGCAGTTGAAATCTCCTGCTATTATTATTGCCGCGTCTCCTGCTATTGAGAGTGCTTCGCAGATTTTTTCTAGTGTTGTTTGTATTTGTATGTCTGGTTGAAAATAGCAAGCCATCACAGTAAAGTTTCTGGTCTTTAATAATAATATGTTCATAGTTTTCAGTAATATTTGTGTTGGGGCCATCGTGGATTTATAGAAGCATGATATGCCACCACTAGGCCTGCCGGCTTCCCCCTACTTGGCGAGTATGTGTGTTCCATAATAGTTGTTTATGTTTGGTTCCTTAGTTGAGAACGTTTCTGTAAGGATGAGTATGTCTTGTGTGAATATGTTTATTGGTATGCTTCTCTTTTTATGCTTTCCGGTCCTTCAATGTTCCATAGCAGTATTTCTAGCTTGGTTGCGGTGGTTGGTCAACAGCATAGAGAAACTTCGGTCAGCAGGTTTGCAGTGAAAAATGGGCGCATTCAGCGACCAAAGCGCTGCAAAACGCTTTATCTGCAACGTACCATTCAGCGGGCAATAAAACGCTCTAGCGGAAGACGAAAACGCTGCATCCATTGTGATTATTGTTTCATTCAGTTTAATAATGGCGTCTTTGTTTATATACAATTAAGGGCCGGTTTCACCAACACATGTAACCGTGTTACCGGTGAATTAAACGGAGCGTTTCCCAGCTTCACTACAATTTGCGTTTCACCAACAACAGTAATTTTTCACCGGGAGTTATTTCGTCGTATTTCGTTAGTAAACCGTAACCGCACGAATTTGGTCGGTAGAATCAGAGGGTGATATTAACGGAGGGTGATTCCTATATTAAAATGGCGTGTGAAAGACTGGACATTTTTAACATTGAACGTGAATATGGTTTTAATTATTATTTTGAAGGCCAATTGAATTGAAAATACTCTAGTTGGGTAGAAGAACTGTGTGAATAGTTTGAAAATTACGATTACAGTGATATCGCAGACTTTCGAAGATACCAGGCCTGTCTACCTGATAGGCTACTGCACATTTGGATCATCGGAGAGGTAAGTTTATTTCATTATTGAAACTGACTTTATTGATGTATAATACCAGTACTTTACACAATGAATTACTAATTTTATTCACTCATGAATACATATTTAAAAGCAAGTTAGTATCATTACAAAATAATGTGAGGTTATGTTTATTATTTATGGACTATTTTTGAACTATATATTTAATTACCAATTACAGAAATATATTTTATAAAATATTTGGTTTTATTTGACATTCTTAATATTTTGGGATATTAAATACAGTAGGCCTATTTTTGTTGAAATTGTTAGCAAGTACCGTAATTTAAATCTAGTATGTATATACCTATAATATAGAACAAGTAATGAGATCCTAGGTCTAAATACAAATATTTCTAGAGATAATTTCCAAAAATGTGTTAATCTTAAATGCCTTGTAGATAATCAGTACCGGTAATATATCTGACATCCAAGACAATTTTCCTGTTATTTAACGTTAGAGCAGTGGGAATTATGCTAAAATTGTATAGTGGCCTAACATATATTGTCATTAATTGTAAGATCAAGTATTTCTCTGAAAACATGTTACAGAACAGAACAGTCATTATATGTAATGCAGCAGTTTCTCTATTATTTGATTTTATTATTCTAATTCTGTGATACTACTTTTCTTTAAATAATATGTTTTGACGAGTCTTAATATTGTAGACTAAACACCTGTAGCACTAAAAATAATTCATGAAGTAACTGCAGATCAATGATAACATTTGATATATCAGCATGTGCAAATCTATGATACACAGAAGTTACAAATTGTAAGAAATGCAAGTTACTAAGCATACAGGGAAAAACTGCACTTAAACTAGCGTCAAATATTTTCAAAGTCCTATAGAATAACAGTGTGCATGCACCAGAGTTTGTAGAGCCACCGATAACCCACAATCGAACCACATATTGATTATCATCCTGGATTACTATCCGTCGCTATGAAATTTAAATGACCAATATTTGCAATAAGTCCCCAAATCTATGTTATAAAGATATATTAATAATATTAAATTTACCAAACTTTATTAAAAATGGGTGTACACTTACTTATCGCTCCCTAACGCTGATCCAACCAGCGATAACCCAAAACAGCGATAGAAAAATCATAGACTAAGTAATATACTCTGTGGAGAAAATAGCAGTTAGCATCACAATATTGTCTAATAATGTTATAAAATTGTTTGAAAAAGTTTAAAATAATAAATAATGTTAGTAAATACAAAAGAAGAGTTATAGTTTACAAAAAGAAGAGCTATAGTTTACAATAATATAACTGAAAAATCAAGCGCTAGTAAAAGTGCAGTTGAGCCAGCATACAGTAATCCTTATGTATTATACACCAGTGGTATACTATGTTGATTGTGAAATCTATAATTTTAATTATTGATAAAATAACTTCAGCTAGTTATGAATAATTCACTTGTACTGCTATATGCGTGTATTATGTGAGTTGATCTGTACAACACAATAAGTTTATATTACATACTGCTTTTTTTTTTTAGAAATCAAGCCATTTCTCCAATAAATCAGCTGCTCCTGGCTTTGGACAATGATTAGATAAGGGTTCATCATTCAGGAGGGGTCAGGAGATCAACAGTCCTAAGATATTGTCTGCCAAGTCAGTTGTGCCATTGCAAGTTCTCGACTTCAAGCTACATCCCTAAAGACCGGAAGTTCAATGGATTACACAAACAAAGAATAAAGACCTGGTGATGGTGTTGCAGAATAGTTCAAGTAACTTGAAATACTACTTCTCTTTAAAAGTGAAGGCTATTTGTAAATCAAATATGACATTTTGTGACATCATTGTTAGGTGAAGAACAATTTATGGCAAATTATAACATTTGCAACTATTAAGTCTAACAGTTATAAATATTTATACACATCAGTCTTAAACTTAGAACATCTTAAAAAAATAACTCACCCTAGCTTACATTTCTCATATTGTAAAATGTAACGTTGTTAGTTACGTCATATAACTTTGTTATAATTTCTCTATAAATTATTTTTTTCATAATTGGGTTTGGAGAGATGGATTTCAAGGGATATACACTGGTGTCCAAAAGTTTAGGATAATTTGTAAAACGGAAAATCAAAATGCTTAAAGAGGAGCAAGGAGTAAAAATTATTTATCAAAACGTTTCTCAGTACATTTAGTTTAGTTTACATACTAAATTATAATCTCTCTTCAACAATGAAAAAATTAATAGCAATTATAAATGAAAATTGCATTGTTGCAGTTAAGCCCTGTTCCATAAATCTTCATTTTTAAAGAGAGTTATGATATAATCAGATGTAGTGTAAGAACAGATTGCAGTAAAATGGCACAAAGACAACATCTGGACCCTCTGCTTCGGGGTAGAATTATTGGGCGGCTAGAAACAGGACAGACACAAACTGAGGTCTCCATAGCACTTAATGTGCCACAAAATGTTATATCTAGGTTATGGCGACGGTTCCAAGAGACCGGAGACGTTAGGCGAAGACCAGTGGGAGGTCGTCCAAGAGTTACAAATCCTCAGCAGGATCGATATCTTGCGTTAACTGCAAGAAGAAACCGAACAATGTCTGCCAGACAACTGAGTTCAGAACTTGTGGCCGCCTCAGGTATCAGAGTATCCAGACAAACTGTCTATAGAAGACTCAGAGCTGCTGGTCTGTATGCTAGGCGGCCTGTAGTGTGCGTCCCACTCACCCTTGATAACAAGAGAGCACGTTTACGGTGGAGTCAGGAACATCGCGACTGGACTCTAAATCAGTGGAGCAGCGTGCTATTTACAGACGAGTCCAGATTCAGCTTGAACTGTGATTCGCATCGCGTGACTATCTGGAGGGAGCAAGGAACTCGTTACAACCCCATGAACATCATGGAAAGACATCCATTTGGTGGCGGTGGTCTCCTGGTATGGGGAGGTATAATGATGAATGCACGCACAGAGCTTCACATCTTCGCAGGTGGCACTGTTAATGCTCAGCGGTATAGAGAAGAGATCCTGGAACCTCATGTAAGACTTTTCAGGGGAGCTGTGGGTCCAGAATTCATATTCATGGATGACAATGCCCGACCTCACAGGTCACAACTGGTGGATGAGTTTCTTCAGGAGGAAGATATCCAGCGTATGGAGTGGCCAGCGAGGTCTCCGGATATGAATCCTATAGAGCATGCATGGGATGCCTTAGGGAGACAAATTGCATCTCGTCAGCCTCCTCCGAGGACACTTCAAGACCTTCACATTGCTCTTCATGAGGAGTGGAATTTGCTGAGCATCGAACTCCTGAACAACCTCATCACTAGCATGCCACGTCGATGTGAGTCTTGTGTAGCTGTCAGGGGTAATCACACCCCATACTAATCATTTGAACCATTGTTGTTCAACTTTTATGTTCGAATTCTGAAATACAGTTTTCGTTTGTTGTGAAAATGACAAGTGAATGACGTATTCATGCCATTGTTTCTTTCGTGCCATGTTTCTAATTATCTGTGACATACCTTACCAAATTTTGTATTATTCTGACAAATGCTTTATAATAAGTCGGCAAATGAACTAATTATCCAAAAGTTAAGGATAATTAGTTCATTTGCCGACTTATTATAAAGCATTTGTCAGAATAATACAAAATTTGGTAAGGTATGTCACAGATAATTAGAAACATGGCACGAAAGAAACAATGGCATGAATACGTCATTCACTTGTCATTTTCACAACAAACGAAAACTGCATTTCAGAATTCGAACATAAAAGTTGAACAACAATGGTTCAAATGATTAGTATGGGGTGTGATTACCCCTGACAGCTACACAAGACTCACATCGACGTGGCATGCTAGTGATGAGGTTGTTCAGGAGTTCGATGCTCAGCAAATTCCACTCCTCATGAAGAGCAATGTGAAGGTCTTGAAGTGTCCTCGGAGGAGGCTGACGAGATGCAATTTGTCTCCCTAAGGCATCCCATGCATGCTCTATAGGATTCGTATCCGGAGACCTCGCTGGCCACTCCATACGCTGGATATCTTCCTCCTGAAGAAACTCATCCACCAGTTGTGACCTGTGAGGTCGGGCATTGTCATCCATGAATATGAATTCTGGACCCACAGCTCCCCTGAAAAGTCTTACATGAGGTTCCAGGATCTCTTCTCTATACCGCTGAGCATTAACAGTGCCACCTGCGAAGATGTGAAGCTCTGTGCGTGCATTCATCATTATACCTCCCCATACCAGGAGACCACCGCCACCAAATGGATGTCTTTCCACGATGTTCATGGGGTTGTAACGAGTTCCTTGCTCCCTCCAGATAGTCACGCGATGCGAATCACAGTTCAAGCTGAATCTGGACTCGTCTGTAAATAGCACGCTGCTCCACTGATTTAGAGTCCAGTCGCGATGTTCCTGACTCCACCGTAAACGTGCTCTCTTGTTATCAAGGGTGAGTGGGACGCACACTACAGGCCGTCTAGCATACAGACCAGCAGCTCTGAGTCTTCTATAGACAGTTTGTCTGGATACTCTGATACCTGAGGCGGCCGCAAGTTCTGAACTCAGTTGTCTGGCAGACATTGTTCGGTTTCTTCTTGCAGTTAACGCAAGATATCGATCCTGCTGAGGATTTGTAACTCTTGGACGACCTCCCACTGGTCTTCGCCTAACGTCTCCGGTCTCTTGGAACCGTCGCCATAACCTAGATATAACATTTTGTGGCACATTAAGTGCTATGGAGACCTCAGTTTGTGTCTGTCCTGTTTCTAGCCGCCCAATAATTCTACCCCGAAGCAGAGGGTCCAGATGTTGTCTTTGTGCCATTTTACTGCAATCTGTTCTTACACTACATCTGATTATATCATAACTCTCTTTAAAAATGAAGATTTATGGAACAGGGCTTAACTGCAACAATGCAATTTTCATTTATAATTGCTATTAATTTTTTCATTGTTGAAGAGATATTATAATTTAGTATGTAAACTAAACTAAATGTACTGAGAAACGTTTTGATAAATAATTTTTACTCCTTGCTCCTCTTTAAGCATTTTGATTTTCCGTTTTACAAATTATCCTAAACTTTTGGACACCAGTGTACATGTTCCTCAGTCTTATTGTTTTGCAGTTTGTTGTATCTGATAGAAACTATAAGATATTTGAAGCAGTAAATAATAAGAGTTTATTTATATGAATTATTGTATAATTTTGAAAAATATTAAATAAAATATAATTTCAAAATAATTACTTCTATGTGTTACCCACTAGTGTTTTCAAGTCATTTTCAAACATATTCCTGTATTTAATGTTTTATTTTAGGAAGTAATATTTTGAGGTTCTTTTAATTAAATTATTTGGAGTCTGTTCATCTTAACTCAATATTAATGTTGATTTGTTCTTGAACATGTTTCGATTATAGCATATCAATGATTATGATATAAGCGAAACATGTTCAAGATAATCAACATTAATATTGACTCCAAATAATTTAATTAATATTCCTGTATGTTACGTTGGAGACTATCTTTTCTTGAGGAAATGCAGTGATGGAATTGAAGACTATAGGGAAAAAGAGAGGTAAGTCAGTAAATGTGATAAAAAAAAATCAGTTAAGGGCACATTCATATAGCTTGAGCAGTGAATTTTATATGGGCTAAATTATGGAGCAAAAGTAAGGCTAGTCACTGAGATTTTTTTTTTTTTTTGCAAATGCCCCAGGTTGCCCTTCGACATTCCTGGTGTTCCCTCCTGGCATGGCATACTTGTAACCCACTTCTGAGGTTGGGGCGCCTGGAAGCCAGGGTTACATTGCCCCGATGATATGATGGATGATGATAGTGGTGCACCAGGAGAGTCCCTAATCCCAAGCTTAATCTAAGATGAATATGAATACAATGATTTCGATGGCCATATGATTTCGGGGACCGTTTGGGTCTTACAGGTGAGGAAAAACCCAGAAAAACTGTCCCGACCGGGGATCGAACCCAAGGCCCATTTGATAGTGAAAAAAAAGGTAAGTCTATAGTGAACAGGGGAAAAGGAAAGCAAGTCATTTTAATCTAACTGTTGCAGTGCAGGTGTAGAGTAATAGAACTGGATTTATTCAATATTGGTCTTATTTGGGAGGAGAATTACATGTACACTATTTTTTCATTGTATTGCTTCATATGTTGTTTTACTAGTAATATTGTGCGAGAAAAGTGAAAACTGGAATCACATACATTCAAAATGAATGAGTATGATCAATAACTGTGTATCTTATGAAAGCTGTAAGAAGAGGAAGAGTTTTTGGCAGGATGAAAGATACTAACAAAAAATTGAGAGCTCAGATTCATGAAACTGGAGACTCCTGTAATTGTAGGTTAAAATATTTAAAACGTATTGATGTAAATCAGCAAAATAAATGAATCAACAAATTCAAAATTTACAATGTTAGAGGCACAATCTTTATATATATTAAAATTAATGTTGGGAAGTAAACATTATGAGCTTATATCATTAATAGTGAGTGGAGAACATATTTTTAATAACTCACGTCATACAATTTCAAATTTATTTGATTTAAGTCCATTGGTTTCGAATGAATTTTTCATTCATCTTCAGTTTATTTTCATGACACCAACTGTTGAAATTCTATGTTTGTTGATTTCACCATGGTTACCTCTAACGCTGCCATCTTTTGGTTGGCTTTATAAATTTTGAAATAAAATTTTTTTCTATAGGAATATCAAAATTCATTGATCAATATTTATTCTTTTGAATGAATATCTTCTCCCAAACTGTTAATTCTAATAGTTTATCCAATTGTTTCAAAAGTTTTGCATCTCTATTAATTTTATGATGTTCTAATAAACTATGTGCAGCAATTGCTGATTTTTCAATTTCACAATTTGAAACAATTGGATAAACCATTAGAATGAACAGTTTGGGAGAAGATATTCATTCAAAAGAATAAATATCGATCAATGAATTTTGATATTCCTATAGAAAAAAATGTATAATGCCAACCAAATATGGCAGAATTAGAGAATTGGTGAAATCAACAACTGAAAATAAACTGAAGATGAATGAAAAATTCATTCAAAACCAATGGTCTTAAATCAAATAAATTTGAAATTGTATGAGGTGAGTTATTAAAAATATGTTCTCCACTCACTATTAACTTTATATATATGTTTGGTCCCACAATATTAAACAGAGGAGGCCAAAATAAATGAAGATGATGCTCTCCTTCGTAGTAAAGTTTCAGATACAAGGTAAGAATTTCAGATGAAAATTATGCAAATGAAATAAAGATATATGTAAAAAAGTTTTCAGGTTTATAAATGCCATTTCAAAATAGAGAATTGAAAATATCCGAAAATCTATAAATACTAATGCAGAGATAGGCAAGGATATGTAAGGCAAACACACCAACAGGCAGACCAAATTGTCCAAAACTGGTTATGGAACACACATCATTTAAGGGTCCTGAAAGCCATTATAGCATAAAGAAAACAGAAGTTGTATTTACCTGGGGAACTGTGTATTTTTAACAACGTATAACATGTATAAAGACAATTATTCTGAAAACTTTATATCTTCTGAAATGTATTAAACCATTTTCATAACACAGTTCAACATTTAATTTGGATACCCCAGAAACGATTCGTATAGTATCTGTGATGAATTTACTGCTAATAAGAAGTCGCTCCTGTTCAGTTAAGTACCATTGCAAATGAAGAGATGAGGCTGGAGATAGAGAAGAAGGTAATGTATCTTGAAACTGAAAACAAGGTTCACATAGCAAGAACTGAGATTATTTATAACGGCCAGAGGGAAGCATGGAAGAGAAGTACTAAATTTATTTCCATGGATTTTCAGAAAAATCTCCCCTGTCCAAACATCATATATTACAAGCAACGATTTAGCTACTTTTCTTTCAACATTCAAAAGTTGTTTGATAACAAGGTCATTTTCTATATTTATTCTGAAACTCATGGTAGGAAAGGAGCCAATAAGGTAACTTCATTTCTTATTAATCAGTATATTACAAACATCCTTAACCCAAAAATCTAGTAGTTAAATATATTCTGTGAATCTGCAGGAGGGCAAATAAAAATTACATGCTCTTTAGATATTTACACTACATTGTTCATGAGAAGACACATTTGCAGTCAGTTCTTGTCACATTCCCAATAAGTGGACCTACATACCTAGAATGTGACAAGGGTATGGGTCTGATAAAGTCAAACATTTTTAGTGAAATTCGTTAAGACTGGGTTGCAGTATTCCAAAGTGCAACAATGAAAATAATGAATATATGTAAGACAAAAAGAAAACTCTCACTGTTCTTATAATAGGTCCAGGAACAACCAAAAAAATTGAGCTTCCCAAGATCTACTCCAAGTTTCTTCTTCTTCTTCTTCCTTCCAAGTATTAGGCCAAGGCCTGTTACGATCCTATAGAAAATTTTCCCTCCAGCGTTTGAGGGAAATTCTCGTATAAGACTTGAAAGCATAATAATAGTCCCTTCGATTGGTTGCTGGCCAAAGGAAGGATACTCCAAGTTTTACAAATTAAACTAATCTGTTCCATCACAAGTTCATCCGCAGACAGGACGTTCCTATATTATGATTACACCTGAATAACCATGAAGCACAAAGGTTTGTAATCTAGCAATTCTATGCATTGAGAGGGAGAAATGTTGGAATTTTTTTTAAGGACCTCTCATCAGATTTGTTGCTTAATGGCTCCAAATCACCTTATATATATAACATGGCTTGCATTATCATAATCATTTTGCATGTTATTAAATAATTCTTCCAAGAATGAGAGTTTACAGCAGCAACATTTTCAGGAGATGGATTAGATACTTTGTAAACACTGTAATACATGGTCCCAACCAAAATAATTGCTCTTCTTATACCATTAAAATGGCTTGTTCCATGAAAACTTTTACATAACCCAAATATACTAAAGCATTCCAATGATGATGATGATGATGATAATACACTACCATATTATATTAATGTAAAAGTGTTTTTAAATCAATCATTAGGTTAATTTAAAAACAGGCCTAATCAAGAAAAAATATTTTTCGTCGTTACGCATGTTTTATGGATAGTTTCTTATTTCCTATAGTTTCAACGTTTCTATATTAATTCTATTATAGTTTTGAAAATCTTTCGTTGGACATGTTCTTTATTTCTGGCAAATTTTCCACGTGTACTAATATACGTGATCTGTGGAACGTGTTTGTGTTGGTTCAATGTGTTTATTTAGGTTTCTATGGTAACGCGATAAGTAACAACCAATAGCATTTCTTTCCCCTCCTACAAATTTGTTCCGCTTGAATATGAGGTATGAGAAATATACGATTCAAAATAATTTTAACGGTAAACCGCCCGTTTGTTTACGTCGGTGTTATATGGCGTGGTGAAACGCAAACACGCTTAGTTATTTTTCACCCGGTTATGTAACTCGTCGTGAAGGTTAAATTTCACCGATGTTGGTGAAACCGGCCCTTAGACAAAAACGCTGCATCCATTGTGATTGGTTGTTTCATTCAGTTTAATAATGGCGTCTTTGTGTATAAACAATTTATGTTTGATGTACACTTAGCAATAAAAATAATGGGCCTAACTCTTCATCTCGAATATTTCTAACGCGCGATTCATAGGAGTAAATTAATTGCACGGTAGAGCTACAATACATCTCCCTTCATCCTTTAAAGCCATAGAAAAACTTTCGAATAGAGGGAAAACTGAGAACAGTGACATCTAAAAAATTCGGTCCTTTACGATGAACTGCAATGGTAGCGCTGTTTCGTAGTAACAGATTATGTAACTAAATAAAACAAATGCAAGGGCACACGGCGTGTTCACACTTGGGATTATGGGAAATTAGCCATTTTGTAAATTAAAATTTTTAACTGCTATCCTTTCGATCCATGTAGACGGTACTGTAAAAATTATATACCTTATCTCTGTTATATACTATCGAAAGTTAAAATCATTATTTAGATTTTATTTTACTCTAAGTACAATAAGTTATTATGTATAATTTAGGAAGAGGTAAATTTAACATATATAACATATATAATATATTAAATATATTAAATACGTAGTAATAATAAATATATTAATTTCAGTTTTTATTTAAAGGGGGGGGGTTAAATTAAATTAAAGTAAATACATAGTAGTAATATTTCTATTAGAAAATATTGTTGTTTTTGTTATTGTTCCTATATGATATTTATAAGGTTCCGGTTGGCCTCAAATTTTTAGGGAAAGTTTTTTTTTTTTTTTTTATTCTTGCTTGAAATTTTTATATGCTCCATTTATTGTAAGTTATTTTTTGAAGTATTGATAAAATATGTGCCAGCAGTCGCGGTTATACATGGAATGTAAGTAAATATTTTTTAGTTCTTTTGAGCTGGGGGATTTAAAAAGGTTGTGGGGGGGTGAAATTTAAATTTATTTCAAATTATTTTTGATGAGGCTAGATACCGTTATTATTTATGAATTAAAAAATTTATACTTATAGTTATGGACTTCAAAACTTAAAGAATTTGGCGGTATCTTAGTCCATTTAGAGGAATCTGTCCCGTAATCGATAATCCACGTTAAACCTTACTTAAGTTTATGGTTTGTATACCGCCGTATGTGATAATCTTTTTAGAGTTAACTTCCTACAAATTTTATAGATAGTAAAAAGTATTTCAGGTCAAGGTGGATTACAATTAGTTGAACGGAATATAAAATTAAATATATATAGTCTACGAGACTTTTTTTAACTGTTACTTTAAGGGGAGGGGTATTTTTTATTCTTCACCGTCAATTAAAAAATGAAATTTTCTTTTCTTCAGCTTATTAATATATATATATATATATATATATATATATATATATATATATATATATAATTATATTGCTGAATGACTCCAGTAAATTCTGGTATAATTTTGAATGATGTTTAGGGGGGGGTTTTCACACATTCTATTTGGTTTTTAGTATACTTTTTTTCATTTAAAAGTATGAAGGTGTGTGTAATTTTTAAGTAAATTCAAGCTTGTTTACGTTTTTAATGTGAATCTATTTCCAAAGATAAACCTACTAGAAGTGATAAAATTCTACGATTTGTTAATAAACATTTTAAAAATTTGACTTTATAATGGATTCCAGATGTATGACATGGCTAAGGTTCTTTAATAAGTATTGTATAAAATATGTATGTGACAATAAGGGGGTAGGTCAATTGTAAATATTTATTAAAAGAGCTCATAATGCACGTTTTTAAATTTTAATAAACGAAAATAAATTAACATGTTTTATCTATTTCCATTCTTCCCTTCTGTTAAAATTAAAGAAAATATTTAGGTCTGTGAAGCTGGGTACAAATAATTCCATAATTTACGATTAATTAATATGTTATTTATTCCCTTTCTCTATGATTTATTCCTATAAACTTTCAATTCCATGATTATTCACCAGATGGCGTTATATAATTATAATTCATAATTTTACCACCAGACGGTGCAGAATTACATACTAATAAGTGTAAAGCACAAAATATGCATTATTAGTAAATAGTTTATCTTGCTCACTTGTCACTCAGTTGGGTCAGGGATGATTGTCTGTTCTCGCACCATATGGCGTGGTATCTGTCACACTTTTTCCCGCACCACTCGCACTTATACTCGTTCGTCGGTTGGTGATATGTCTTGGTCTTACACACTTTGAAGTGGAAACCGTGCGTCGCTAGTCTTGTCACAGCGTGTCGAAGGTCATACAGGGGTTCCATCCAGTCTTTGTGTACCATCGCGTCCGTGCAAAAGAAGTCATCCCATATCTCTCTGCGCTTCCTTTGCATGTCTTTCAGTAGTTTATCATAGTTGGGGGTGGATTGCAGTAGAAGCTGTTGTCTCAAGTCCTCCACCAATGGTAACTCTCCTGTCAGTACATACGCTAGGCGTGAGGGTGTGAACTTCGATAGGCCCAGAGCTCGTTTCGGGTACGTGCTCTTAATTTTTTCTAGGTCTGCTAGATTCTGGTAACTTAGGTGCGTCCATATATTTTCTAGTCCATAAGTTGCTACCGGGACTATTTTCAGCTGAAAGAGTTTCAATGCTGTCTGTAGTGACATCTCCCGGAGGTGCCTAATGTCGCTCATTGCTCTTACTGCAGCATTCTGTCTGTCTTTAATATGTGCTGTGAACGTTGTCCCTGTCGTCTGCATCGTTACTCCAAGGTATTTGAACTGTTTTACTGATGTCAGGTTTTTCCCTTTGTATGTTAGGTGTGCGTCTTTACCTCCTTTTCTGAAGGTCATTGTAACTGTCTTTGATTCATTGAGGGTTAGGTCATTTCTTTCTGCCCAGTCCGCTACACCGTTGAAGGCTTTCTGTAAGTCCCCAAGACTTGTGGATGACAGAGCCATGTCGTCTGCATAGAGGTAGATATTTATGTTTGTTTGGATTGTTCTTGTGACGTCAGCTGTGGCCAGGGTGAACAATAATGGGCTGAGTGAGTCCCCTTGTAGGACGCTGTTCGTCTGTTGTATTTCTTTGGAGTTGGTGATGTTATCCGATATTTCGATGCAGTTGTTGCTTAGTAGATTTCTGACGAGTTTCAATTCTTGGTTGTTTCTTCCTAGCATGTCTTCTAATTTGTCGATTAAGGTCTGTCTGTTTACATTGTCGAATGCCTTAGAACAATCCAGGAAGGCGGCATACAATTTTCCACCCGGTCTCATCAGGGCTTCCTCTATATCTCTTTGCAAGCAACCGATCGCCTGTATAGCTGATCTTCCCTTCCGGAAGCCGAGTTGTTTTTCTGGTATTTGCGATTCTACTGCCTTTGTGATGCGGTCACATAGTAGTCTGTTGAGTAGCTTTAGTACTACTGACTCCAGGGCAATCCCTCTATACGAGTTCGGGTCGCCGCTGTCTCCCTTCCCTTTGTACAGCATTTTTACTGTCGCCTTTCTCCACGATTCTGGTATAGTGCCCTGGCGTAGGCAAGCGTTGAATAGAGTCGTTATGCATTTTCCTAATTTTTCAATGGAGTATTTCAGGTGCTCATTGAATATAAGATCGGGGCCGCATGCCTTGTTATTCTTCGATGCCTTTATGGCTGATATCACCTCAACTTCTGTGAAAAGCTCTGGGTCTTCTAGGATGTCGTTTGTTGGCCTTGGTGTGGGGCGAGTCTCCTTGTTTTGTAGAACTTTCGTTAGGTGAGCTTCCCATGTTTCCATCGATATAAGAATTACATATTAGTACCAGAAAAAATCGAAAAAATTTAGATGTCGTTAGTCGTTCTACACTAGCGCCGCTTGTGGCATGTACGCGAAACTTCTCCATTTTCTTCTCTGGTACTCTGTGTTTTAAAGCATGCTTTGAAGAACATTGGGCGCATTCAGCGGGCAATAACGCGCTCTAGTAAAAATGGCTGCCATTTACAGCGGAAATTTAAGGAGTTTGTTGAATGAACCGCTGCATGCAACGAAACCGCCAAATTTCAATTTGTTCATTGGCTCATTACTTATATCACCATGGGATGCTATTGAAATTAATCATAATACTAATAGGGATATGCAGAATTTACTATTTATTTTAATGTATATAATTTATGAAATTGACGAATAGATCATTTAAAATAAAATGTTATAACGAGAACATTTGTATTTTAATAATTATAAATATATCAGGCGCTTCTGTTACGCAAGCGATTAGATGCTCGCCTCTCACCGCTGGTGTCTCAAGAACCTTATTTATAATAGTTATTATTAGTTTGTTTATTATTAATTTGTGTTTTGGTACGAGTAGCTTTTTTAATTTTATAAGAGTCTCGGTCACTATACGTGGATTTTGTAGTGGAGGAAACGTAGCTACGGCATGTTCTTTCGGGGTTTCTCCCATTTTCCCCTAACACAATTTCATTCCACCTTTCCCCATTTTCATCTCATCCATTTCGTTCATCAAATGTAGTCAGCTTGCACCCTTGTTAATTACAGTTGGCTCCGACTGATATTACTCTGTAAGGGCCCCTAGCCAGGGTAATGGTGAAGATCTCAACGGCAAAGCCGGCGCAGAAGGAGTCCTTCAACACGGCGGGTCTGGCGGAAGAGGCAACCCTATCTCTAAGGGAAATAGAGAAACGCTGCTTTGCGGTGAAGAGGGATCTTCAAAGGCTATGGGAAGAAAACCCAGACAGAAATGTTTCCGGTCCTCCAGGTAGGGGGTTTATGCTGTGGGTCAGCTCCCCACACATTAGAAAAACACACAATGCTAAAAGACCAAACAAATCAATGCCGGATGGAAAAGAATATGAAAGACAAAATCGACGAAAACTGATAAAGGTTGAAAAACACTTATGAATCATGTGGTCTCACAGTAAATTTACAAAGAAAAAACACAGATTATTTGGCAATAAATAGCAATGAAAGAACAAATTTAATATTGGAAGAAGGAATTCAAATAAAACAAGTGAAACAAACTAAATATTTGGGAATGATTATGGATAACATTGAAAGTATAGGCAAAGAGAACATAAAGCATAGAATTGAATTGAGTAGCAAAATAATATCATCGTTAAATTCCATATGATGGGGTAAGCATATTTGGAAAGACACAAAAAAATATACTGGTAAAACATTGGTGAAATCTGTTTCAATGAATGGAAGTGAGGTATGGACAATCAATAAGTACTACAAGAATAGACTAATAGCTCTAGAAATGGATTATTTACGCAGAAGTGCTGCCAGAAAGTCAAAATTAGAACATGTCACAAATAAGGAAATTAGAAACATAATGGAAGCAGAAGAAAGCATAATTGAAACAATTTAGGAAAAGGAATTAAAATGGTTAGGACATATTTTAAAGAATGGAAGATGAGCGATGGCTGAAAGTACGAGTACTATATCAATGGCAACCGAGCAGATAGAAGAAAAGAGAGAGACCAAAGTTAACATGGAAGGAAAGCATGAAGATAATAATGCAAGCCAGAGGGCTAAGCATTGTAGATACCCAAGATCGTAGGGTTTGGAGATGTGGCACGGGAAGACGGCAGCAGCTGTAAAAACCCGAAGATAAACAGATAGATAGCTACCACGTCTTCATGCTATGTAAGTAGTTCATTATCGTAGAAAAATATATTCAAATAATCATTACAAAAAATGTAAAAATCATTGTAAACATGAGAAATGATTTGAAAAATTAAACTCAAAGAATAAAATTTGACAGGAGTTTATGAAGAAATTAAAAAGTCATGTCACGTGTAAAACACGAGAAATATTCCCTCGTATTACTGGCTGAAGTTAAATGTGCACGCGGAAAATATGCAAGGAATGTTCTGTCGATTCTTTTCCTTCTCTATGTTGCCACTTCGGAGGGGAGTGATGGTAAATACTGTGCTTCTTCAAATAATCCGACAGTCATTGACCCAATGAATACTCCTGCAATCTTGATACGTACTACTGCACTTCGAAGTTTCTCTATGCGTACTACTGGTGAATGAGCTGTCCCTCCTTTGTGTTCCTCATTACACGTTGCCAATTCCCGACTTTTTTATGTAAAACCACATATTTTGTATCTTAATTTAAAAAAATATTTCCATAAGTAGAATATAATTGAAAACAGCAGTTTGAAAATATTTTTTCAATTGTAAATTGTAAGAAAAATAAAATATTGTACAGTGAAACAGATTTTCCAAGCTACATAAAAGCTGCCAGGAAAAATTCCATTCACTCGACACAATAAACATAGAGAAAGACACAAAGCATGTCATATTGCAAAACTTCAATTATCTACTCTGTTTATGAATGAAATAGTAGAAATGTGTAGGGTACTGTAGTCGGTTAAGGCAAATGCTGAAAGCTGGATGGTCCAGTGTTCGAGATCTGATGGAGTTAGAATTTTTAAGCTGGCAGGATAATGGTTCTGGAGTCGACACATCCTCAAATTCAAATGAGCACCAGACTATATTGTAGGGGTAAAGGCTACAGTCATACAGGGCTGACAACCCGGCTGATATCTGTGACTAATTTTAATTTAAGGAAATATTTTTGGGACGAATTTTAATTATTTGACAAAATAGCTTTGTATAAATCAATAACATGGAACTTACCACGATTTTACTTCTCTCCCGAAGGAAGCCACACTCAGGATTAAGTTATAAATGGGATGAGAACAGAGGTGAGTAGATTACATGCCACTCGATTGTAAGATGTGATCGAAATTGAGAAGAAGATGGACTAAATATTACTTTTCTTTTTCTTTTGTTTGAATTTATTAAAGCAGAAGCCAGTACGTTAGACAGGCGAGTGGAGAAGGCTACATAACAATGAGCTACATTATCTCTATGGGAAACCATATATAATAAGAAAAATTAAGTCTCATATACTGCGTTAAGCAGGAAATGTGGCACGATGCCTTCGCTTGTCGGATAATGCAAACATAAAAATTCTACTCTTGTATGGAGTTACGGGGTTTTGATCGCCGGCTGACGATGTAGTATTGGATTGGATCGTTTGTAACGTAGCAACGATTCAGTGGTTTAAAATTTCGGATGAATAATTATCATTCTAGTATGTCGGTTTATGTAGTGCCGTGAGCAATTGGATAGCGATATATGGATTGCTTGTGTTCGCGTGGCCATGAACCCTCAGGTTCTATACTTCAGATGAGTTGATTAATTACTATTCGTATGTTCCGAAATATGTAAGTTAGGTAAGTTTGAATACATTCATTATACAGGGTGTAAATGAATTATACGGCTCAAAATTTAACTGCGTACTGAGGGGTATTATTCAAGTATTTTGAAATAGGGAACAATAGTCTACGAGGGAAAATGGGCGAGTTATAGGGAATCAAATGAATCGACAATTAATACAGATAAATCAATAGGAGATCAAAGTAGGAGAAAAAATTAGACTAAAATAACTTCAGATCTTGGTAATAATTCCGAGATCCTGTTTGCTAACATTTCATCAACAACGTTTATGAAATATTGGATTATCAATTTCCTTAACATTTCGAACTTAGCAGATGATTGCACGCAACTGCACTGGTTAAAGTAACATCGGTACAATGAGAGCCTCAGCTCAGAGTGAAACACGCAGAATCTGTGTAGTTATTGTGGGCTTAATGGTTATACCGTAGCGATGGATTTGAGTTCGAACACTAATGCTCCAAATTACGGTAGGCCACTTTTTTTTCTGTGTGTGTACTGTGATATATTGACACTGAAATTTGTTCAGTATAGGCATGCGCAAAATACCTATTCCCGTATTGGTTATTACACTAACATCTGATTAGACGTTACATCAGTATCAGTCGCATTACAAGACAACTTCCTATAAAGCACTTTGTGTATTGACTGCTATAACGCCAATTATAATTGAATTAAGAAACTTAGCAAGTTATAATATCACACGAAGGAATGAGCAGTATTATTTATATGACACCCCAAAACATTATAGCAAGTGGACTCACCCTGCAGAAACATGAATATTAAAAGAAAACTGTGACAAGAAGCAATATATGATTGACGTATACACAAATGGCAGCAGAGATGAAAACGGTGTAGGTGCGGACATCGCACTGTTCACTGACAAACAGTAACACACCAACTTCAATACAAGTTAGGGGAGAGGTGTTCTAACAATCAAGCGGAACAGCTGGCAATCCTCAAAGCGCTTGAAAAACTGAAGGATTTAAACCACCTGCAAAGAGATTAAAAGGTCAGCAGCAATACACACAGCCAGGAGAGCTAGTCTGGATTCAATAGCCAACTCCAACAATCATCAGAACCTCATCAGAGAAGAAATAAGAAATATGGATGAAGACGGCTGGCTCATCCACTTTACTTGGGTGAAGGTGCATGCGGGAAGCCAAGGGAACGAGCTCGCCGACCATCTTGAGAAGGAAGCAGCTCGTAGCAACGAGATAGATATTTGTTACTCAAATTCCCAAAAGTGCAGTGAAAAGTGGGTTACGAGAAATTGGTTTACAAGTGTGGCAAAGGTAGTGGGAAGCCTAAACCAAAGGCCAATTAACTAAACTGTCCCTTCCTTGTGTAAAAAGCAGGCCAACTAACAAACTACAAATTAATATAAACGTGTCCACTATTATCCACGGGAAAGTACGACCGTACTTCCATAAATTTAAGATCACAGATAACCCGATGTGCCCTTGTCGATTAGATGCACAAACTGTTGACCATCTACTGTGGGAATGTCCAATATTAAAGAACGAAAGACTCAAGCTAAGGAACTGCATAACACGCGCTGGCGGATACTGGCCAATAAACTATAATGATTTAGTTGAAAAACATAAAACCGTTCCAAAATGTCTTAAAAGGTATTAACTTTGACAATTTGTAAATATTACCCACTCAACATAGAATAGACTCCCTTAATATTGTGTGTATATATTGCAAAGTAAGACTTAAAATAGTGTCTTTTGAAACACATTAGCGTGTAGTATTGCAATTTTGTGATGAAACATGCTCGTGAATAAAGTTGAAAAAAAAACCTTACAGCCAGTGGACATCGCTCATCGGGTACAATTTTGTAATTGGGCTTTGTTGCAGCCGTACTTCTTTTCCTCAGTGTTATTCATTGATGAGGCAATATTTAATACGGATTGGTGGTTCTGAACTGAAAGAACAATAATGTGTGGGATTATGAAAATCCTCATGCGAATTTCGTGAGAGGTCACCAGCAGAGATTTTCGGTGAACGTATGGGTAGATGTAATTTCTGACATCATTATCCCCTACCTTCTTCCCCAGATATTAAATTGTGTCATTTATACGACATGTTTAGAGCACTTCCTACTTATATTGCTAGAAGAAGTTCCCCTTAACATCAGGCTGCTCCCCATCTCTGCCGGAATGTGCGAAATCATTTGGATGAAGTGTATCCTGGCAGTTGGATATAGGAAAAGGTAGTTCATCTGTAGTGTGGCCACCTCGCTCTCCAGATCTCTGTTCACTTGATTATTTTTGTGAGGACACTTGAAAACATTGGTGTATGCGACATTTATTGATACATATGAACTGTTAGTTGCACGTATAATCGCAGAATGTGATGTAATCCGCGAGACGCCTGGTATCTTGAACGGGGTACGTGAATCCTTAGGTCGCCGATATCGTCTGTGTTGTGAGAATGGAGGTAGCCAATTTGAACAATTTATTCCAATGAGTCTGCAGGTGCTTTACATTTTATTCTTGTTTACTTAAATGTATTGTTTTTTTTTTATTTCCCAATAACATTTTATGTCATGTGAACATACACTGTGCCTCTTCATGTTATTAATCATTGCACTATAATTTATCTAAGTACATAAGTACTGTACAGTACAATCACACATTTTATTGGTGAAACATATAGCACTCTACAGTATGTGTATTATTATTACAATCTTTCAAACAATTGTCTGTACACTACGTACGTAGATATTCTGTAAAATAATGAATAAATTATTAAACCAGAAGTAAATCTACGTACGTAACAGATTTACAGTAGGTACATAATAAAGTAAGAAAGAAAAAAAACTGTACACATACTATAGGTAGTTTCGAACGTGATGCATCAATCTTACATTTGCTTTGGTAGTAAGACTGCTATAACCACTGAGCTAAAGGCAAATACTTGTTGCAAGTTACAGTCTCTGTATCATATTATTTCCATTTTAATTTGAAATAATCAGTGGCGTGCCAACTATTTTACAAATTGGATATTGGACATTTTTATTCGTAGACCATTAGTTCATTATCTCAAAATGCTTATATACTACCCCTCTAAACGTAGTTAAATTTGTGCGGTATAATTCATTTACCCTCTGTATAAACTGCAGAAATGGTTCATATTAGAATAAAATAGCCTATACTTGTTATTAGACACTGGAGCTTCATTTAGTTGAATACTCAGGTCTTCTTAAAGCTCACATAATTAATCCAATTTTTTATATTCAACTAGCTAATGCCCGGAGTGTTACGCCTAAATAAACGAAATATGATTTTTAAATTTTCGTTTCATGTAAACTCATACACCTAATGTTTTAGAGCGTCACGACGAATCAAACATGGCGGTATTCTAGAATTTTATTTTCGGATTTCCGACCTTTTAAAAAGGATTTCGCTGAGTTTTGGATAACATCTACCTCGGTTTATTTTAATAGCATATACTGAGCTTCGTTGTGAAACATCGAAAGAACCTTACTTTAAGGGAGGAAAAGAGATTACGATTATTTGAGAATAAAGTATTAGCAAAATTATTGGATCAAAGAGAGATGAACAGACAGGTGAATGCAGAAGACTATAGATAGCAGTGAACTACACGATCTTTATAGGAAGATATAGTAAGAAAATTAAGTCTCATAGACTGCGATAGGCAAGACATGCGGCACGAATGGGGAATGAAAGACGTGCATGGAAGCTTCTTCTAGGAACACCAGAGGGAAAACGCGCAGTTGGTAGACCAAGAATGAGGTGGGAGAATAACATGATTTGAGGGAAGTAAATTATAAGGGAATGACTGCAAACATTAGCTCAGGATAGGATGTTTGGAGATCTCATGTCCGCGTGGCCATGAACCTGCGGGTTTGATAGTGCAAGTGAGTTAGTCACATTAGAATATAATTTGCAAACAAGAGTATGAAAATATTTTTTCAATTGTGAATTGTGCGAAAAAAGATAAGAACCCAGTCAGGTACCTGATTGTACAGTGAAACAGATTTTCCAAGCTACACAAAATCTACCAAGAAAAATTCCATTCACTCGACATAATAAATATAGAGAAAGACACAGAAGGATTCCACATTGCAAAACCTGGATTAACTACTCTGTTTATGAGTGAAATTGTAGACATTTGTAGGGGAACGCAGTACTGTAGTCTTCTTCTTTAGTAGGGACTACAATCTCATTGAAGTTTTGGCCTCCTCAACAATTTTTCTCCACCTAGATCTATCCTGGATACAGACTACCCAATTTCAAATTTTAATTTATAATATATCTTTTATAACATTAACCTGTCATCTGTTTTTTGGACTTCCAGCTGTTCTCGTGCATATTGGTTTCCATTTGTATATTCTTCTTGCAAGCTTGTGTTCCTGCTTTCTATTTATATGTCCAAACCAGCGTCGTTTTTGAGCTTTAATGTGGTGTATTATATTTTTATTTCGTATTAGATTATTTAATTCAAGATATACTTAGAAGATGTATTAATGAAATGGAATAAATCATGTAGGGGAATGGGAAACAACATTAATGACCGTTTACAGCACAATGTATTATTCGCTGATGACCAGATTATAATAGGACAAGATAAAGAAGATATAGAATATATGATTAGAAAGTTGGTAGATGCATTTGAGGTAGGTGGACTGAAGATAAATTATATCAAAACAGAATATATGGTAATCGGAGGAAATTCAGAAGACCTACAAATAAATAATATAATAATTAAACGTGTTGAAGAATTTAAATATCTTGGATCTATAATAGATAAATCTGATACTTGTGAAAAAAATATTATTAACAGAGTAAATTGTGCAAGGAAGGCGATTAGATCCCTGAATGGTCTTTTATGGAATAGAAATTTGACCAGAAAAACAAAATAAGAGATTATACAGACAATAATAGAAAGTATACTTACATATGGATCAGAAAACTGGACAATAAATGAAAGGATGCAGAAAAGAATCTTGGCGACAGAAATGGATGGATTACGGAGATGTATGAGAATATCCAGGCTATAACATATTCGAAATACATATATCAGAAAGAAATGGATGCACAAAAAAAAACGGTTGTCGAAAGGATAACAAAAAGAGATCTACAGTGGTATGGACATGTACAACGGATGTCGGAGGACCAGTAGCTTAAACACATGTTAGATTGGATGGTGCCAGGCAGAAGGAAGAGGGGGAGAAGAGTAGAAGAACATTGTATGAGGGAATATATGATGCCATTATGAAGAGGGTATGGATGAAGGGCAATGGGAAGATAGGAATCTCTGGAAAGCAGGAATCAAGGGCAAACTGCTGTAAAGTGGAAAGCCTGTATTAAGTATTAAGTAAGTATTATTTAATTCAGAGTTCATTTTTTATGCCATGAGCCATCGCTTTCTGTAATTGGAGTACTGTAGTCGGTTAAGGCAAATACTGAAAGTTGGTTCGAGTCCAGATGGAGTCCGAATTTTTAAGCTGGCAAAATAATGGCTCTGGAGTCGACACAGCCTCAAACGTAAATGAGTACCAGACTATGTTCTGGGAGTAAATGTGCCTGTCATACAGCTAACAACCCGGCTGACATCTGTAACCAATTTTGATTTAACGTAATACTTCAGTGGCGAATTTTAATTATTTGATGAAATAGCTTTGTATAAAACTATGACAGGGAACCTATCACGACTTTTTTTCTCACCCGAAGAAAGCCACATTCAGGATTAAGTTATAAATGAGATGATAAGAGAGGCTAGTACATTCCATACTCCATCCATTGTAAAATGTGATCAAAATTGAGAAGAAGATGGGCTAAATATTAATTTTACCTTTTGTTTGAATTTTCTAAAGCAGACGAAGACTACATAACAATGAGCTACATGATCTTTATGGGAAACCAGATATAATAAGGAAAATAAAGTCTCTTAGACTGCGTTGAGCAGGAAATGTGGCACGATGACTTTACTTATCGTATAATGCAAAATTCGAAATTTTACTCTTGTATGGAGTTACTGGATTTCGATCGCCGACCGATGATGCAATATTCGATTGTATGTAACGTAGCAACGATCAAATGGTTAAACATTTCGGATGGATAATTATCATTCTAGTACGTCGGTTTCTGTAGTGCCGTGAGCGATTGGAAAATATTAGTTCCGGATAGCGATATATGGATAGCTTGTGTTCGCGTGGTCATGAACCCTCAGGTTCTATACTTCAAATAAGTCGATTAATTACTATTCTTATGTTCCGAGATACGGAAGTTAGGTAAGTTTGAATACAGTCACTATATAGACTGCAGAAATAGTTCATATTAGAATACAGTAATAAAAATACTTGTTTATTAGACACTGCAGCTTCATTTAGTTGAATATTCAGGTCTTCTTAAAGATTTATTTCCTACGCTTTCTATAACTGACGTAACTAATCAATTTTTTATATTCAACTAGCTAACGGCCGGAGAGCGCTGTTACGCTTAGATAAATGAAATATGAATTTTTAATGGTTGTATAAGGTAAACTCCTACACCTAAAGTTTTTAGAGCACAATATCAGCTAAACACTCGCCGTACCTTAAAATGTGTATACACAAAGTTATGTAATGTTTCGATGAATCAAACATGGCGTTTGTAGAGTCAATTCTTATTTTCGGATTTCAGGTAAACCCCCACTTAAAACGATCGGATTTCGCTGAGTTTTGGTTAATAATTACCTCGATTTATTTTAGTATCATATGCTGAGTTTCGTTGTGAAAAATCAAAATTTTCGACAGCTAGAGAGACTTTTTAATTTTCTTTTCGGGTGAATTCCTACACCTACTAGTGCTTCTTCTTCACTTCCTAGTTTAGGCATTAATTGCCTGTTCCGTCTTCACTAATATGTCTAAGACCATCTCTTCCGAGGACGTCCGACATCTCTTCTACCTCTCGGAAAATAATGTAAGATTTTATTTGGTAATTTACTTTCTTCCATTCTTTCTACATGTTCTTTCCACTGTATCTTGTTGTTAAATATATTTTCTTTTATGGAGTAGATCTGCAGTTCTTCACGGATATCCTCATTTCTTATTTGGTCCATTCTAGTGCATCCTTTTACTCTTCTTAAAAATGTCATCTCGGCTGCTTGGGGTTTACTTTCTTTGGTAGTGGTAATCCAAGATTCACTCCCATACAAAAGGACAGGGACAGCCATTGTTTTATACAATTTTAATTGTGTTTGTTTATACGCTTTATTATTCAATGTTATATTTATTGTACCACAAATAGCTTGAAACTGATGAGTTTTATGTTCGATATCTTTGTCATGTCCATAGCTGATATCACATCCTAAATATTTAAAGTGGGAGACTTGTTCAATAATTTCGTCTCTAATTATTATTTTTGCACGCAGAGTATTTCTTCCACAAAATGCCATTACTTTTGTTTTACTTATTGAAATTTTAAAATTATAATCGCTACATATTGCATTTAGTTTGTAAGCAGGCAATTGTAACAGATCTTCATCATGATGCAGTAAGACTAAATCATCGGCGAAATTTAAGTTATTAACACTTGTGTTATTGTTCAATCTAAGGCCTTTGTGTGTTATAATTTTCCATTGTGCCATAATGTCGTCAATATATATACATATATATATTAAAAAGAGTGGGCTATAGACTACACCCTTGATTTATTAAAATTTCTTCTACATTTTTCCATCAGTTTTTATCACTATTTTAGTTTCTTCATATAAGCCTTGGACTGATTTTATTAGATGGTGTGGATATCCTCGTTCTTTCATTATTTCCCATAGTTTAGATATATTTACTCTGTCAAAGGCCTTTTCAAAATCAACGAACAGCAAATATGTTGGCAGGTAAAATTCTCGTCTCTTTTCAATTAGTCTCTTTATATAAACGAAAATGCGCACAAGTTGTGCATTAGAGTATTATTAGTTCACTTTGCTTTTGCAATCATTATGAATCTGTGCAGGTCTCAATTAATGATTTGGGTCGTTTTTTACATGCTGTGACGTGGTAACGATCGCAAGATAGTTCACAAAACTCGCACATGCATGCTGCGCCTGGGTCGTGGTAGGTCTTCATTTTACACACTTTGTGATGGTATCCATGTACTGCTAGGGAATTTACAAAATGGCGAAGATCTTGGTTTGTAGCCATCCACGTTCGATTTACCATTGCTTCTGTTGCGTAAAATTCTATCCAAATTTCTTTTTTCTTAGCTTGGAGCTCTGCTAGGAGATCTTGGTAGGCTGCGGTGGATGGTAAGAGTATCAGCATTCGCAATTGTTCTATGAAGAAGGTCTCTCCTGAGAGTTCATATGCCAGTCGGGAGCGTGTAAATTTGGATATACATAGTATTCTCTTTAGATAGACTGACTTAATTTTCTCTATGTTCTTAAGGTCGTTCTTTGTGAGGTAAGGCCATATGAGTTCCAAACCATAGCTCACGATCGGGATTATCTTCGTGTCAAAGATCTGCATTGCCGTAGTCATAGATAATTTTCTTAGGAATTGGATATCATTCATAGCAATTATTGCCGCTGTCACTCTGTCTTCTACATGCTTTTTGAAAGTAGTTCCCTTAGTCTGCAATGTTATGCCAAGATAGTTGAAAGAGCTTACAATTTTCAGTGGATCTTGATCATGAAAGACTCGGTCTCTGGCTGCTATCCTTCCACCCCTTCTAAAGATCATGTGTACTGTTTTTTCTCTGTTGAGTTGCAGCTTATTGTTCCTGGCCCATATTGTTAGACGGTTCCAGCATTCTTGCAGATCTTGTAGATTCGTGGATCCCATCGCCATATCATCAGCATATGCGTAGAGAGATACACTCTCTTCCATACCTTCAAGTATTCTCACTACATCTGCTGTTGCTAGATTGAATAGCAACGGACTAGCAGGGTCTCCTTGTAAGACACCGTTTGTCTGTGTGATCGGTGCTGAGGACTGTAGATTATCTGCAATTACTCCATAGTTGTACTGCATGATGTTGGCTATGATGTCTACTAAATAACTGTCTTCATCGAGCATTTTCTGAAGCTTATCCATGAGAGTCTGACGGTCGAGAAAATCGAAAGCTTTCCTGTAATCTATGAAGACAACGTGAAATTTCTTTCCCTGGTGACTGATCGCGTCATGGATGTTTTGCAGTAGATTTCCTATGGCGAGTGAAGTTGACATCCCTTTCCTGAAGCCAACCTGTTGCTCAGGTATGTTGCTACCAGCTTCTTCGGTTAGTCTATCCGTCAGAATTTTCGTGAAGATCTTGAGGACTGTGTTCTCAAGAGCAATTCCTCTGTAGGAGTCGGGTGAATTCGGATTGCCTTTTCCTTTGTACATAATCCTGAGAGTGGAAATTCTCCAGTTTTCCGGTATTTTTCCTGTTTCTAGACATTTGTTGAACAGAGCGGTCCACATTTTCCCTATATACGGCCAGGCCTCTCTTAAGTGTTCATTTGATATTCCATCCGGTCCAGGAGCTTTGTGACTTTTTAGATGTTCCACAATGTTTTCCACTTCCTTTTCTGAGATGGGCTGAAAAATCTTTGTTTCCTGATATTCTGGCGCTCTGAGAGTGGTTCCATCATTTAGTATGTGGTGGAAGTGTCTTTCCCATGTTTCTAGCGCTATTGCCTGCGAGAATTTTGGTGTTTTTTTTCTTTAAAGCATCAAAGTGATTCGCCGTGGCTTTCTCTATTAACTTCCTACCTTCTTCTTCTAACCAGATTGCTCTTTTCTCTTTCAGCAGGGTTTTGTAATTTCTCCTCTGAGTATTATACGTTATTAGGTCTTCCTCTGTCTTGGTACCTCTAGCACTCTGAAGGCATTTTAGAACTTCTCTCCTTTTGTTGTAACATGTGGCATCAAACCAAGGTTGTGATCTCTTTTTTCTTTTTGTAATTTTTATCTGTGCTTTTTGGATATAGCCTTCCAGTTCTAGTGCCGCAGTTTCGATTTCCCTTCGTTCTATCTTGCTTATTATGTGATCTGTGGATGGTGCGAAAGCCTCTAATGCTTGAATGTTCAATGTCCTTTTTGTTATTTCTTTTCCAATGTTTATTTCTTGTGGTTTCGTGTTGGTTGTTTCGATCCTGGCAAACACAGGCAGAAGCTTCCTTAAGGGGGACAATTCACAATTGGTGAGTGTTCTGATTTCTATCCCTTTTATTGGTGGGCTAGTAAACATCAAGTCTATTGCGCTTGTGCCATTGTGACATATATAGGTTGGGACGTGTGTGTTGTTTAGTAAGTTTAGGCCCTCTCCTTCAAAATATTCTATAACTGTACGGCTTTTCGAGTTTTCTTTATCAATGCGACAGTTGAAGTCGCCTGCTATTAATGTTCCCATATGACTTTCAATGTGATTCATCATGTCAGATAGATTTTCGATGATGTCTTGTGCTGTTTTCTCTGGTTGAAAGTACGTGCCTATAATGTTCAGTTTTCCAGTTTTAATTACTAGTATGTTAGGTGAACTGTAGGATATGACATGTGGAGATAGCCATGGTTTTATCAGACAAGATATACCGCCGCTTGGACGTCCGCGTTCTCCTTGTGCTGCCAAGGAATGGTTGTTGTAGTATCCTTTAATGTTGATGTTCTGTGTTAAGAAAGTCTCTGTTAGTATAATAATATCTGCTTTAAAAATGTCTTCTGTGCAAAGTGTTAGGATACTGTTTAGTCCCTCCACATTCCATAACATTACAGTTATATTATTCCAGGTCAACCCCTCGATATTGGGTATCTGGGTTTCGTCGTGAGACGCGAAAGGGCCGCACAAGAATTCCTCTCGGCCAAAATTCTGGTTTCTCAATATCACTAAGGTGATGGAAAGGTATCCCAACTTTGTAGGCCTTGTTTGTACCTAGTGTCCGGAGTTCCTCGCATACCGTTTGATCTTGGGGTATGCCTTTCTTATTCAAAAAGGTCCGTATTTTATCTCCTGTTGTATTGCCTGACAGACGTCCAATATAGAGCCAAGCTCTTCTTTCTCCAGCTTGTAGATCGTTTCCCTCTCCATCGTCTTTTCCTGTCCCAATTATAGGACTCGTTGTCTCCGTCTATAAACCACTTCGGTGAAATCTTCGTTGGATTTTTCTAGTGATGTTTCTGTGGGGTCAGCGTTCACTGACGGTTCTGTTCTCTCATCTTCTCTCTCTATCACTTGAGTAGGTTCTTGTTCTGGGTTTACCGATGATAATTTTTCTATTGGTGGTTCTGGTGCTTTGGGTTTTGTTTGTTTTATGACCCGTTGGTCTTGGGAGATGTTTCTGTAATTCTTCCTTCATATAAGTCGTGATTTCGTGTCGGATTCTATCTCTAATCTTGAGTTCCATTTCTGCAAGCATCTCTTTGACTTTATTTGTTATCATTTCCACCTGGTTTGCATCCTGATGGTGTTTCGTTAATAACCGTGGCTTGCATTCAGTGCACAACCATGTTAGTCCTGCAGTTTTTTCTCTTTACACAGTCTAATTCTCCTTTTGTGAGGCCACTGCACTCGAAATGCTGCCATTTATCGCAGCTATCGCATTCAATAGCCGTCTCACTCACCCACCTGTTTTTTTTGCAGATGTCGCATTCATTCGTACCATTGTTACAGTTATATTTGCTATTAGCCATCTAGTATGTTGCAGTTTTTCGTTTAATGTCAGACTAATCCTCTTTGCTTTATATAATAACATATTATCACTACAGGACCTTCCTTTTTCTAAACCCTGCTTGTTCCTTTCTTCTAAGAGTATGTCAGATATCTTCTTCAATCTATTATTTATTATTTTCGCATATAATTTATAAGTGGAATTCAATAAGCTGATACCTCTATAATTTTTAGTATCTAATCTATTTCCGTTTTTGAAGAGGAATATGACTTCACCTATCTTCCAATTTTCAGGTATTTTACATGTTCTTCCAACATTCGTTTATTAAGTTAATAATCTTATTTCTGCAAATAAAACTGCATACTTTATCAATTCATTATTATTTATTCCATCTATACCTTAGTGTTTTTCTATTTTTTTCATTTCTTGCAATGCCTCCCTCATTTCGCTTAGAGTAATTCTGTCTATTACTGATTTATTTTCACTTTCAGAAGAGCGTTTTATAACTAATTCTTCTTCATTACACCATAATTCTCTGTAGTGATTTTCCCCATGTCTTCAGACCAATGATACTTAGTCTTGCAGTATATTTTTTCTGTTGTATTTGTTTCATTAGCTTTAAATGTTAAAAATTGTCTGCCATGTATATCGTGCTCTATTTTGGAAATAAATCTTTTCCAGGAATCTTTATGAGCTGTTTCGAGTTATTTGTTTCGCTCGATTTCTTTTTTGTTTATATATATGTTCTAAATTCCTCCAGTTTTTTTTTGTAAGTACTCTAAATAAGTTAATTTTTTGTCTCGGACAGCCTCCTCTATTTCGTCATTCCATAGGCTTATATTTAATCCTCTTTTGTTGCGAATCTCTTTCCTTCTTTCCTATAGCTTCATTTGCAGCATGTATAATACATGCTTTCATATTTTCCCACTCTTCATTTAGATTATCATTAATTGTTTTTCTTTCTAAGTGTTGTTGTAGCCTTTTTTGGTATAATTGTCCTATACTTTCTTCTTCTAGAAGATATAATTTAAAAACTTTTTTCTTTTATTCTTTCTTGAGTTTCTTTAGTTTTTTTCCATTTGGCTATTATAAGTATCGTGACAACCAATAGATAATGGTCTGTATATATGTCACAACCTCTGTATACTGTTACATATTGTATTTGATTCCTGAGTCTATCATTAATCATTATGTACTCTATTAAATATCTTTGGTTTCTAGCGCACCATGTATACTTACTTGTGTATGTCCTTTTTCCTAAAGAAAGTATTCGTGATTTTTAGTTTTATTATAGGCAGCAAATTGTCGAAGTTCTTCTCCGTTTCTATTTATTACATCTTCTCCAAACATACCTACTATTCCTGGGATTGGGAGGTTACCAACTCTGGCGTTTAAATCACCATCCAAGATAATACTTTCCGTGTTTTATTTCTTGTTGTAACTTATCGTAAAAAATTACGGTGTCCTAAATTTTCCCTTCTTCTGGTGCATACACCCCTACAATGTTTAAATAATTCCGATCTATTTTCAACCATACTGTTATTATTATCTCATCCACATATTTGTAGCTTATTATTCGTTATCTCCATTTGTTATTAGTATATCTACACCACTGCAAGCTCTTCTATGTTGAGGAACTCCACTATATATTAGTATAGAATTACCAATATCCTTTGTTCCTTTCAACTTCTTTTTTGTCACCTACTAGTTTTAGATCATTATTGATAGCGGCTAAAAAAAAACTCGGCATACTTGAAAATGTGTATGTACAAATTTTCATCAAGATTAGTTGAGGGGTTTAGTGACAAACATATGCAGGCTGATATATATATATATATATATATATATATATATATAACGATTATTCAGTCTTGTAACACATCATTATCCCGTCTAGTTGTTAAAGGTTTCACTGGAAATGTTTTTTAATAAGTCTTTTTATCACACATTCTGCACACATGGGCAAACCAAATTAATCCTTGTACTCTTATGAAATTAAGAATATATATTTTTATTTTTTTATTTAATTCATTATTTGTTCTAGTTATCCAACTTCTGTTGGCTCGAAAATTTTCCCAAATATTTTCCTTTCGAAAACAAATACCTATGGTATATAGCACTTTTCAAGGCCAGGTTTCGTAGGCATAAGCCAACACGGGTCGTTTGGTATATTCTTACTTTAGTATTCTTGGATCCGAGAAGTGCATGATACGCTCTGTTGCCTAGTGTAATAGGCCTATATCACATTCCAGTGAGTTATTTCCATGTAAATATAGTAGTAGTAGTGGTTTGCTCCTGTACGTCCCTAGTAGGGATTTGGGTGTAACTAACGTAACAACTAACGCTTCTGCGTGAGGTAGGATTTTAGATTAAAATATATAACAGTTCTTAATTAAGTATGTTCTTTTTTCGTATTCTACAATATTTTGGGATGTTAGCTCTTTCAAAATCTTTATAATAATCCATACTCCATTTAATTTGTTTTCATGTTAAGATGTATTTCATATTTTACATGGAATTCGCCCGTATTCATTCGATCCATGATCGCGAGATTTTAGTTCCTCAATGTACGAGTATAAAAGCAATTTCGACAAACTTTACTACCAAACACACTATCTGGCATTCATAATTCATTGTCATATTCGCCTTGTTCAGTATAAATGTGTCATTGAAAGTTGCGAAGTCTAGTGGCGTCTCTAAGGTGGTGCCCGGATTGAATATGTGCATGTTTCAAACATTTAAACATGCTCTACCGACCAGGTCATGTCCGGGTGGCATAGGAAACCTAAAAAGTAGTACCGAAAAAAGGGATGGGTGATTCCCCTAAATTGGTAAAATTAAATTTCCCATTGCTATGCTTATTTTTTAAATGCGTCGGACTGAAGTGAAAAAAAATCATGCCTAAAACATAAGTTATTTTGTGTAAATTGTTGTGTATTTTTTTTTTACAAATTTGAATCTTTTTGTACTGATTCACTATTTTATTAAGAATATTCACCCTATGAAACCACTGTATCTTATAGGATACAGAGCCAAATTAAGGATAAGAATTAAAGAATAAATGTGATATTTATTTGCATAAAAAAGTTTTTTTGAACAGTTTGTTCACCGAGTTATATACGAATAGTAAACTAAACGATTTCCGTGTCTATTGTCAATAATTATTAGCAATTTTCAAGACGGCTCCTTGTATATTATATGTTAGGTATTTATGGGAGGTGAGGTCTTCATTGTAGTTTTCTAACATGAAACTAATCCAATTTAAACTATGAGCCGTACAAAATGTCGGATATATAGCAAAAACAATTCCACTTTCAAATGATAGAGTATAATTAATTAAATCGAAGAAATTTGACAACTGATAATGATATATTTTTCGTCCGACACCGTGGGTACCGTTCCTTTAATTGGTTGGGTTAATAGAAGAAAATAATCCAGCAAATCCTAAAGATAAAATACTCGTTAAGTTTATTTAACGCTAGGGACGCTGCACAGTGGGCCAGAAACGAAATCTAGCTTGTAAAAAAAAACTAGTTTCACTCACCCTCATCAATTCATTTTCTTTTTTTTACTCTAATATAATTATTATATGACTGTTCTTAACTTATCTACAAAGGAGGGTACAATTATATTGTTTATGAAGACAATATAAACATCGAAATTTTCTGATAGTTAAGAACTCGTCTGGTCTATATCCCAGTTGTGTTGTTAGCGTTGTGTGTTCAAGTTCAGTGAGCTTTTCTTCTTATTCTATATGGAGACTTCACCTCATGGTTTGTATTTTTATTGATATATTTAACGTTTTTCTATATAACCAGATATTACGTTAAATACAAGAGGAATCATACCTTTCAAACACTAAAAAATTATACAATCATCTTATTTTAAATTGAGTTATACAAAGAAAACAGTTCTGAACAGTAGTACGAATTTTAGTTGTAATATGGAGTGATTTATGGACTTTAATTTCCGCACAATAACATGTGTGCAAATTATTGCGTTTTTTTAGTTAGTTTTCTCATTACGGGAGGCGGCCAGCAACTGAGGCCTACCGTTGCGCGTAGAGAATAATTGTTTGATTTAGTATGGAAAAAAGTTTTCGATAGAGATAATAAATCATTTAGTAAACAAATTAGAGTTAGGGGGATGTTAGGAGAATGTTTTAAATTATATTAAAAATTAATATATTTTTTGAAAAGCGATTTTCTGAAACCTACGAAGTTGTGCGCGAGAAAAAAAATCAACTGAAATAATCTGATTGGCTAGATGTGCATCTTAACTCTCCCATTATTAAGAATTCATTTAGAACAATGACAGTCATTGGAAAATCCTGTTCCATCTGCTTATGGAATTGGAAGACCCAAAATAACTTTCCAAGAGGCTGGAATAAAAAAAAAAATTCACTTAAGAAGGAATTCTCTCGCGATGAACTTTTCTTGCAACAGAAATGTCATATGGTAAATGGGATACTGCCGATGTTTTAAAGACATTACTAAAAAAATATAAAAACAGCTTCAAAATAATAAGGAAAATTACCTTTCCCAAGACAGACATTTCAGCAGAAATAAGACGTATCTTTCTTTATAGTTTTTATTCCAGCCTCTTCTAAAGATATTCTGGGTCTTACATTTCCATAAGCAGAGGGAACAGGATTTTCCATCCGCTGTCATTATTCTAAAGTCTTAATAACAGGAAAGTTAATATTTACTTTCAGCCAATCAGAATATTTCAGTATAAATCTAACATTTTTTTCTCGCGCACAACTTCCTTATGTTTTAGAAAATCGTTTTTCAAAAAATGTTTTTGAAAATATATTTTAAAACATTCTCCGAACACCCCCTAACTCCAATTTATTAATAAACGACCACTTACTGCCTCTATCGATCACTTTTTTCATATATTAAATCAAACAATTCTCTGCGCGCGAAGATAGGTCTCAGCTGCAGGCCGCCTCCTGTAATAAAAAAGCTAATTACAAAAAAACGCAATAATTTGCATACATGTTATAGTGCACGAATTAAAGTCCATAAAACTCTATATCCTAACTAACATTTGTACTGCTGTTCAGAACTGTTTTTTTCGTAGCTCAATTTAAAGTAAAACGATTGTGTAAATTTTTTAGTGTTTCGAAGATATGATTCCACGTGTATTTAACACAATATGTGGTTGTATAGAACATACAAAATATATCTATGAAAAGTATAAACCTTGAGGTAAAGTATCCATATAGAATAAGAAGAATAACTCACTGAACTTTAATACAAAACGTATTTATTTCTACAGCCCGGACACATCTGGGATGCGGACGAGATTAGTTCTTAACTATCGGCAACTTTCGATGTTTATATTGTCTACATACATTTTAGAATTCTACCCTCCTTTGCAGATAAGTGAAGAACAATCATCTTGGCAATCATATTAGAGTGAAGAAAGATGAATTAGTGAGTTAGTAAAATACTTTTTTCCAGCTAGATTTCGTATCTGGCCTACTCTGCGCTGATGTAACTTATCTCCGAATAGATTATATTACATTCTCCTCCATAACAAGTTTCTTTTATATTCGCCTAAGATTCCTGCCATATGACCCGACAAAAGTGACAATATTTTAGCCTTATTTCGCGTAAATCGTAAAATTCTTAATAAATTACTTGTAAAATTCATAATAGGTATATAAATAATTTCTTGCTACCTACATTACTATAAACGTGTTTCAAACTGCACTACATATAGAACTCTTTAATTACTTTCTTTGAAAAATAACAATGCGAAAAATTACTGTCTTCTTAATAAAATAATCTAAGCGGTTCAACAATAGCATCGCGGTTACATAGTTACGGCTTGAATAATATTTGAAAATTTGTTTCGATATAAAAATAATTAAAATTTCGAATTATCATTTCAGGGAAACCGGGATTACCATAAAAACGAACAAAATATTATTGTGAACTTAACACATTGTGTGTAAAATTCGCTAAAATACTAGGTAAGTTAGTTGCATTTAAAAGATAAAACAAAATTAGTGTGTAGAATTAGAACAGCTGTTTCCATTTTTTTTTGAATTGTGAATTTGTTTGCAGGCCACATTATTCAATGTTTCTACCGTATTAAACAGGATATAAGATAACCAATTAATTTATATATGAAATCGCTAATATATTGCCATATCTTTATTAAGATACTAGCTAATATCTGTCGTGCGCTGCTACGCCTAAATAAATTACATGTGTTTTCATGTTTAGTTGAAAAAATAAAAAAATTAATATAAAATATCAACTCGAGTCCAACTTAGGGTTCGGTCGAGAAATGAATTGAGATGAAGCCTCTATATTTATAGAGGTCATGTAAAATGAGTGTATTAATATTATTATTGTTGTTATTATTGTTCTCGCTGGATTATTATTTTTAGGGTAAAAATTATGCCTACAACATTGTATAATGAGAACGAAGTCTTTTGACTCCATTTTGCCTTGCTTCAACATACAAACTGTTGAATAATATACTATATGCTATGTAGCACCCAAAAATGGCAGGATGAGTGACGGTAGAAGAACCTCACAACACTGTACCCCTGGATAGAATTCTAAGTTGTAGTGCTCAGGACAGTAATTGTTTGAGTAAAGAACTGATTTCATTTAAATTATATAAATAAATTAGTGTGTGGGATTAGAATGTACATATGGAAGAGCGGTAGTGAATTGAGCAGATAAGTAAGAAAGAAAGAGGAGAGGAAAAGAGACAACATTTTAATTGTTCATCTAGTTGTTCCGATATTTCTGTATGAAATTATATAAATAATTACACTAAAAATAAAATAGGTTCTCAATCCATCCATAGTAATTCTGCCCGAGGGCAGATCTTTCACTGCAATCATAGCATTTTCATGCTATGCTTTGCAGCTTTACTAGGGAATTGTAGGTATGGTAGCTTCCCGTTGCTTTCCACACCGGTGAAGGATGATGATGATGATGATGATGATGATAATGATGATGATAATGATGATGATAATGATGATAATGATAAGGATGATGATGATGGCCATATGATTTCGGGGACCGTTTGGGCCTTAAAGTTCCCTGACATTTGTCTTACAGGTGAGGAAAAACCCCGATAAAAAACATCACCCAGAAAAACTGCCCCGATCGGGGATCGAACCCGGGTCAGCTGCGTGAAAAGGCAGCATGCTATCTATAGACCACAGCGGTGGACTAGGTACTCAATAATAGTAATGAATTAATTAGATGATGATGATGGCCATATGATTTCGGGGACCGTTTGGGCCTTAAAGTTTCCCTGACATTTCTTACAGGTGAGGAAAAACCCCGATAAAAACATCACCCAGAAAAACTGCCCCGATCGGGGATCGAACCCGGGTCAGCTGCGTGAAAAGGCAGCATGCTATCTATAGACCACAGCGGTGGACTAGGTACTCAATAATAGTAATGAATTAATTAAATATGTGAATGAAAATATCGAACATTAAATATAAAAACAATCTTACAGATTTAATAATAAGGAAGAAAAATCTATATTAAATAATACCGTTGTTGCGACAAGAGTCACTCTCTCTGTTGGTAATAGCAAACACCTGCCGTCTATTATTACGCTAATGATGTAGTTCGTCTGACTGCCGCTTGTAGGCGCCTGAATACAGTAACGCTGAGTTGTGTTGGTAGCATTTTGATATAATGTTGCCAACTTCTGCGTATTGCTCAGGTCTGTAGATGACTACATCACTCTCTCTCTCTCAGTGTGTTTTAGGAGCTCGTGTTAGGAGCTCAGTGTGAGTTAGGAGCTCGTGTGAGAAGCTCGTATTAGGAGCAGTGTGCGTTAGGCACTGGCAGTGCGTATTAGGCATTCGCAGTGTGCGGTGGGCACACTTACGTGGTTATTGAGGACCACGTGCTGCCTATTCCGAAGTGAATACTCTTCGAGGCCCCTCTAGTCCTAGGAACGGACTTCAATTAAAACATTTGATTCTGATTATTTGTATTTACGTATTTAAGTTAGCACAAAAATAAACTTGATATTTTCACCGATTACACGTCTTTGTAATAAACTAAATTTCCCTTTAATAAAATCCAGCACCACCAGAGGAATATTAGGCAAAGAACTCAAAATTGGACCGTGTTGGCAACAACAACCGTTGTTTGACAAGTAAATAATTACCACATGATTTAATTAAATTTGTAGATATCCATTTACTTAGGAATCAGATTGAAGCACTAAAAATTTTAATTTTATGTACCTAAAATAACGACAAATTTTAATGAATTAGGGCACATTTTGTATTACTAGGCATTTCAGGCATTGTAACCATGTTTCAAACCTATTCATTACATTGCTATTAACATATTGTGCTTAGATATAAACAAAACAACTCACAAAATAGTACATTAAAGAAATATCTAAACGATTAAAAATATTGAAAAAAGTTACGAGTAAATATACTTTCAAGTTATTGAACCAGCTACTGATCATTCTCTTTCATATTATCATCTGCAAAGTACATCAACAGTTTCTTATTCTCCATAGTTAATTACTTTAGTCAGTAGGAAAATGCCTTTCTGTTTAAATGATGCCAGAGGAACAATTCTTATTAGCTATAGCAGAAACATCAGTACTACTGGAGCATTCATATTTCCCTCCCTTGATACTTTCTACAACAATGAAATTCCTACATGCATCCAACTTGCAAGGGATCTGATAACCATTGCATACCGAAGTCCACCTTGCAATTTTTCCCAGAGAAAGGATACGTTCAAAAAAGTATACTCATTTTAAACAGCAAGGCAGAGAAATCTAAGTCAGAATACAGCTGTGGGAATACACTGTATGGAGCATATGGACTCCCTACATGAGTAAGAGTTTAGTGAAGTGAGGCGGGACGCGGTGCAGGCAGCAGGTATTGAGGATTTTACAATCTACCAATTACCGAATTGTATTAATTCCCTATAGTTTAAATGAGAGATCTGGTGCTGTATTTTAATAACCTTGCAGTTAAAAATGACAGATAATTTTCTAGACATGGCTTTGCTACATCATAACCCTTCACTGGAATAAATTACAAGGTAGATTTTGGCATGTGATGGTTGACAGTTCGCTTGTTAGAACTAGTAGTGAAATCGCGCCACCGAACTTTGTTTTTGCTAAATTCTAAGCTACATTCCAGCTTTTTCCTTGTTCTTCAATTTCTGTTATTATTGTGCTGTGACATGTCATTTTTGTTTTTCCACTTTTCCTGGGCAATTCCTGTGCATTCCATTCCAAAACACTCTTTCGCACACTGCCTGGTTCTATTCTGAGAGTGTGCCCAATCTATTACCATTTACGATATTTAATATCTTTCCGAATTTCATTTTGGAATATCCAACTTAATATATTCCCAAAACCGTATGTATCATTCTCTTGGGAAGGATCCTTAATACTCATGGATAGAGCGAATCTTCGAGATACTTTGCAGCACAAAATATAATTTTCAAATGTTTGGCCTTCAGTCCATTCCTAAACATGATGACTTAACTTCTCTCTTACAAACGAATACTATGTGTATAACAGGAGAGGAATATGTCCAAACTAGTGCAAATTACACAAAACTAATTTACAAAAACTTAGCCATCCACGTCTACTTGGAAAACTTCTACAATGAAAAACACAAACGGAAAATTATTAATTCAAAAGTTTTAAATACCACTAGCATTATCGAAACCATTGCAGCGCAGACATAAGCTCTCCATACATCTATATACTGAGATCATATTTCCAATCGTTCCCTTTGTAATTTACTTCCTTCAAATATTATTACCCCCCCCCCCCAGTTGATTTTCACTTTGTTTTCCCTATGATAAGTTTCCATCCCACTAGTCTATTTTTAAAACGTGCAAAATGTCCTGCTCATCGGAGTCTGCGAACTTAACTCCTTATATTATATCTAGGTTTCTATATGTTATGTATTTTTCCCCATTCATCTGTTTATATGTCTCTGTTTCGTCAATAGATCCTCATATGCACTTTATTCTCAAGAACGCACATTTTTCTTATTTATTACAGAAATATATATTTTTCGCATTTTTTAGTACCTAACTTGAAGAATCACCATTTTTACACACACACACACACACATATATATATATATATATATATATATATATATATATATATATCTATATGTGTAATGCCACCAGGTTGTCTTATTATATTTCTGCTTTTCTCCCCTGGTATTGGCGGAATTGTAATACATTTTTTAGGTTTGGGCACCTGCAAGGCGGAGTTACGTTACCACGATGGTATTATGGGTGATAATTGATAATGAAGCGCCAGGAGAGTTCTTAACCGAAATCTAACCTAAATCCAGACCATGGGCAACCAAAGGAATAATTCCTTTTAAGGAAAAATTCCTATAGTTTGACCAGGAATTGAGCCCGGGACCTCATGAACAGTAGTCAGGAACGCTGACAACTAATCACATGAGTCTCGTCTCCCATATATTGTTAATTTAACATTTCTGAGGTAATTTAAGACAAGAGTCCCCGTCATGCATAATACAGCCTATATCATGCCTTTCCAGAGTTGATCCTGTGAATAATTAATTTCTGTTTGTTTCTGTTGCAAGTTCATCAAAATGTCCATAATTTTCTGTTGATATTTTGCATGTACAGGAAGAAGAAATTATACAATTACCACCATAACTGTGAAAGTGTACTAATCAGTTATAAACTTTTATATTTCTAGGAAACTACATTCCGAAAATAATTTTGATTCAATGAAGAAAAAACAACAGTGATGGAGGTCATTCAAATTATCTCAGCTCTATAAGTATATAAACTATTTACATGAGGAGGGAAAACTGTAGAGCAACTGTTTGGTAAGAATATTGTAGCCTGGATGCATGAAACAAAATGGATGATTTTATTACACAATACATAAGTTGATTACGTATTTTAGGAATTCACGCTATGAGGTATATTCATTTAGGTAGAATTTTTATCACTCACCTAATATTGTTCTTCTTATTTGACTATAAACTAGTTTTGGAACATAGTTTCTGTTCCATCCTCAGTATCATCACAACCGCTGGTCTGTTGTCTTGAAGACGAAGGTGAGTGATACAAATTCTACCTAAATAAACATAAGTTGATTGTTTGAATTTTAAGATGAAAACAGATTATTCCACATCAATTCAAATATTATAATAATTTAATATACATATATTTTTTACTTGCAGAATTATTGCTCAAGAAAACAGAACTTCAAACAAAATCATATACAGGTTGTTTTTATATTTAATTGAAAATGTCTTTAAGAAAGAGAAAAATATTACAAGGGATTTAAATCTGTATGCAGCTACTATTTTCCGCTAGTTTTCTGTCACTTGGAATTGTTTACTCTTGAGGAGAAATTATACCAAACGATGTAGTAAACACCTTCATTCTCGTTTTGTCATAATATGATACTTAAAAATGAGAGGTTTTCTAGAAATGCAATATAGATACGTAAATAAAAAAATCATCACTCCACATAAGCAGATATTATTTGGCATAAAATTGGATGAAGTTGTAGTTAAGGTATTTGCCAATTCTTGGCTCACAAAAGTTCCACATTTTGTCCAATAGTGTTTTGTGGATCATGGCTGAATCCCATATTAGTTTGTTTTGTTGTGTGTTGTGCTGACATGATGACTGTCTTGTTTTTCAGGTCATTCAAATAGGATTAATTCCAGTAATCAAGAATGTACGTTCTTGTGCAACCAGTGAAGTGCCCCGCTGATCGAAAACAGCAGCTTAGTCTAGTAAGTAGACCAGTGCCATTGGCTGTATCACCATTGCTACCCTAGTCCTGAGGGTATATTTAAATTGCCCGGTGGGTAGAGAGGACCATCAACCCAAGTGCCTTATGGGTATAACTAGGCAACCCTCATTACTATTAGGATAGTATTATTATTTTCATTAAGAACTTTCTCTTCATTACAGTACATATCCTTCAGTACAAATGTATATTGCTTCACCACATATTTCTATTCTCAGCATCTTCTTTGAGGCCTCTACTCATCATGTTTCTTCTCACTTCATCCATCCACTGTTCCCTGAGTTTCCGCTTCCTCCTCCTGCCTTCAGCATTCCAATGTAGCATCATTCTTGGGACTCTTATTCTCCATCATTTTCAGATGTCGATACCATTTCAAACTTCATTATTCTATTACTGTCCCGCGCCGTAGCCGAGCGGTTAAGGTAGGAAGCCTTGGCGCAGAGCTACGGGACTTGCGCTGGTTCGAGTCTCCATGGGGGAAGAAATTTTCTCATGGTATTTCGGCCAGTATGGGACCGGTGCCCACCCAGCATCGTGAGGCAATTGGGTAGCTACAATAAGTAGCGGCTCCAGGTTGAGGAACCAGCTATAACGGCTGGGGGACTCGACATGCTAACCATATGTCACCCCTACACTGGCTGTTGATCATCTACCTCTGTGATTGACACATGTGGGTGTGAAGGGCCAACAGTCGGCTGGTAAAAAAGGCTACCGCTGAAAAGTGGAAAGACCGTCAATCACATCGGATTATTCTATTACTTCTGTAATATTATGTTTAACATTCATTATTTCTCTAATTATCTGGTTCCGAATTTTCTCCTTTCTTGATTTTCTTCATGCTCCCAATGATCTTTTTGCTTGCTGTCAACCTAAAGTCCAGATCTCTGCATGATACAACATAGTACTTTGTACTATTGATTTAAATATAAGCATCTTGGTTTTATTTCTAATATTTTTGCTCAATATCACTGAATTTCACATTCCAATTTATTTTCTTCTTTCACTAATTTCTTAATTTCAATTTCAATACAACTTTTCCTATCTGATTCTAAAATTGATCCTAAATATTTTTACTTTTCAACTTTTTTAATTTCCACATTTTCACATTGTAATTTATCTTCATTCTCTAGTTCTGCTGTGAGATCTTCACTCTAGATAGCTTACTTCCCATTTTAATTTGCTACCTATTTCCTCAATATATTGATTTTAGCATTTTTATTGTTTTTTCATCTATTAATGTTTCTTTAAGATCTAGCCATAATAGTTTCCTTGGGACACTATCCTATGCCTTTTCCAAATATATGACATCCTTGACGTTTCCTTACATTTTTCCAATAAGAGTCTTAGTGTAAAAATGTGATCTATACAGAACCTTCCAGCAGTAAATCCACATTGTTTCTCAAGGTCAATTTACCTTTCTTTTACATGTAGTTTCACAATTTTCAGAAAAACTTTCATTATAGGGTTTATTACACAAATTTTCTGTCTCTTTTTATGTATATGGAAGTGATGTATCCCAGTTGCATCTGCTTGGTATTACATCTCAATTTAAAATCTTTTTATATAGTTTGGACAAACTGTTTACTAATTTTGGTCCTCCACTTTTAACATTTCTAAATATATTCCTCTTGGTTGTTCTTACTATGTTGCTATGAAGTATTATAGATTCACTTCTGTTAATTCCCAATCTACTTCTCTATTTTGAAAAACTTTATCATCTTCATGAAACTCTGTTCGATTAATATTATTATTACTCCAAAGTCATTAAATGCAGTCTTATTATAATATGTAATAATATTTCAGGTTGAAATTATTGTGGGGCATACAGTGGACATCCTGAGGTTTCATGAGACATACAGGTAATATTTTACTTTAGAACTTTATAAATGTATGTAATTTATGATGTCTTTAAGTTAATGTTATTTAATGTTTTATAGAATTTGACATTGATTAGATGCATTATTTTAATTCCTGTACATTTTTTACCTCAGCAACAAGACTCTTTTGGATGAACCGTTATGAAACATTCATTAATACAAGGATGGGATGTGCCTTAACTACAAATTCATCTAATTTTATGCCAAACAATATGTACTTATGTGGGTGATGATTCCATTATATATTTCCATTTCTAAATTGCATTTCTACAGAAACCTCTCTTGTGGACAATATACGCCAAATAACATCTACTTATGTGGTGTGACAATTTTTTTAATTACAATCTCTATATTATATTTTCAGAAAACTTCCCATTTTGAAGTATCACAATTACAGCAGATGTGCCATGTGTTAAGCTAATTACCAACATGAAGATGAATGTGGTCTACTATATTTGTATGAAGAACCTTGATTTCTATTCAGTGTAAATTGATGTCTAGTGACAAAATATATAATATGACAGCTGTACTCAGAAATTAGTTAACGTGTAATATTTTTTCTTCCTTCAAGAAATTTTCAATTGTATGTAAAAGACCTGTATGTAATTTGTTTCAAGTTGTGTTTTCTTGAGCAATTATTAGATAACATACATAATCTGCACTATAAGTGTAACACTTTGTTTAAAGTATTTTGGAAACGTAATTTTTTTAAATGAATTTTATACTGAGGTTCTTTATTTTCCATTTTTCTAATTCATAGTATCTGTCTTTGGATTTTTTTTTCAAAAAGATTTTTATATAGGCTTTACAGAAAATAATTATTTTGCTTTGAACGTACATAAAAGTGAAACATGTTAAAATATTTTTATAATGTTCAATTATGTTTCAGGCTGAAATAATAGATCCTGTGGAACAACAAGAGACTAATTTTCATTGTGTATAAATCACAGAGAAGAACTTTGTATGCACTATGCAAGGAATATGCACCATAGTTCCTACATTATTCCATTTTAAAAGATTCCATTTAGGAACTACTATTAACATAGATAATAACTAACTGGCACTATCGAACCTGTAGATCCATGGTCATGCTTACATAAGCTCTCCATACATCCTTACTCTAAGCTAATGTTTGCCAATCATATCTTGTATAATTTAATGTAATCATTGTTAATATTATTCTCCCATTTCATTATAGGCATGCATACTAATGTTTTCTCAAGTTTCATGCCCTCTTTCATTCCTCATTTGTGGCACATGTCCTGCCAATCACAGTCTACGAACCTTAACTGTTCTTATTACATCTGGTTTCCTATAAAGGTCATGTAGCTCACTAATAAATGGCATCTCCATTTGCCTCTCTGTTCATCTCTCTTTGGTCCAAATGAGTGATTAAACAATGAAATAGAACATAGACAGAGGCAGCACAAAAAATAAATTTAGATATTGGAGAACAATTTAAAGTCATAAATAAGTCAATAAATTAGACCCACGTGAACATAAATGGCTAAAAGATGTTTGAAGAATAAATACAGAGACAAGCAGTTGCACAGCTCTTTGTGGTTTGTACAGTAAGCTCAGCTCAGCCCTATTTGTATCATCAACCATATTGTGCAAATTATAATAGGGACTTTATAACTGTGTCTTGCACCTCCCCAAAATTTTGGGGGTAGGCACGAGGACTTGTAAAATGTTCAATATGATATCATAGGGCCAATGGTATGATATACCCCCATACATTCCTATGTGGCGAGATTGGTGCTCTCTAATGGCAGTTTCTTTCCCACATTAATTAGTCATGCTTATTTCCTACAGATGTCAGTGAGTGGCATGTGGTCCACACACCACTAGTTGGTATTACATGGATGGAGGAAAACCAATTAAATTTTACTCAGAAGCAATAATTTAGGCTTAAGGTTCTTTCACGAGTCCAAAAATCTTCAGACTCGAGATGCATTGGGTAAATTCCCTCCCCGAGAACTTGTCCCTTGAATTTTTCCAACCTAAAAATCCATTGACACTGACTAGATTTGAACCCACGACCCTCAAGCAAGTAACTTAACTTCATACATCATATAGGGCCTCTACATTATTATAAATAAACATGATTTATTATTCAATCTAAGTGTAAATATCATAATTACAGTATTATTAATGTCTTCTTGAATTACAAGCATTGTGAATGAAGGTTCATCTACAGGGAAATGGGGATTATAAAAGAGAAAGAAAAATCTGCGTTTGGAAAGGGATGCCTGAATAGCACAATGATTAGTGTGCTATGAATCAGAGTTCATGGGTTTAAATCCTGGTTAAGGAAAAAAAATTATCTTCAAAAATGAAAAGCAAACATATTTATAATAAAAATTGTATACTTAATTGTGGATAAATTAACTATTATCAAAATAAGTAAGTGTATTTATTAATTTTTTATGAATGGAACTAAATTACAGTTATATCTATAATAATAAAATCTTGTCCTGTGCCACGCCCGAGTGATTTAAGGTAAGATGCCTTGGTGCAGAGCTATGGGACTTGTGTTGGTTTGAGTCTCCATGTGAGAAAAAATATATCCTATTGAATTTCGACTAATATCAGACCAGTCCCCATCCGGCATCATGAGAAATTTGGGTAGCTACAATAAGTAACTAGGCTTGTTGTTAAAAAAAACTAACACATGGGATTTGAGGCTAGCAGCTGGCTGTTGCGCTATGGAGGTTACATTAAAGTCATACTATTACATGAATATATTACTATTACACTGAATTACACCAGCTATTAACATTAAAAACGTGAATAATGACATGTTTCCATTCATGATTTGAAAATGAATATATTTTAACCATAATGGTGATCTTCTTTAAGGAACATTTTGTTGACATATTTCATTTTGAGGTGAACCCCAACAGCAAAAGGTTGATAACTTCTAAATTATAATGTAATAATATGGTGCTATGATGCACTGTTGGGCTGTTTTTATAATTTTTAAGGTAAAAGCGAGAATTGGATCCAGCCTTGTATGGTAAAGAAGGAGTCATGAGATGAATTGGAAACTCTGTAGAGAAAAGACCACATGCATCTATACCTCCAGTCTGGAAAATTCGGTTCTCAAGTCTTCTATTCAATAAGTGTCATGAATGGTTCCAGATTATTTTTACCCTAGGATATAAGAGAGATGAAGAGTCGGATGAATTCAGTTTTGATCAAAGTGCAGACGAGTAAATGTAATGAAAATGTAAAGACAAGATGATGTTCTAAGTGAAACTGTCGGAGTGTGTAAGAACTGGGTAATAAAATTAATTGTGATGAGAAACTTCATTGGCAGTACATTATTTATATGTAGAGTGAGGATTTTTATGAAATTTCATGTTTTAAACTATTAGTCAGAGAGCGCTGAGACAAAGTATCTTTACATTTTATGATCTGTAGATTTAAATAGGACCTACATATTTTTTTCATATTTCATAATATTTTGGCAAAATGTTCATATTTTAGTAAAAATTTAATATTCCTTCACATTTTTAAACTTTCAGTTTTTTAAAATAAGATTTCTACTAATTGGTTAATAACATTTTTTAAGTGACTGTAGTTTTGAAATTTTTTGACAATGTAATATGGTAGACAGCCGAAAATTCCTCAGTATTCCATCTGGAACTAGATAAATAGATTTGATAAAAGAAAATAATTGAAAAAAGGAGACATGGAATGACCAAGTGGAGGCTTTTGTCCGAAACTACAGAATAATAACAGGAATTTCCTAATCTGTGACAAGAACATGAATAAGTAGAACAACAATATTAGAATAATTACCACCTACTCTTTCTCTCAGGTAGCAAACTGTTTCTTTTTGCTACCTAAGGACATTTCTTACTTTGAATGGATTACAGTATTTAAATGTAGGGAAGACTGCTGCTGCTAAACTCGAAGCTGTGCTGAGAAATAAGGTCTTACTCCACAGTTTATGAAATTGGTAAAGTTATTTTTGGTAAGGCCAAAGAGTTCGGCCTATACCAAAAATAAGTACACCTACTAACTGTAATGACTTCCGACCGATTAGCATCCTTCCGACATTATCTAAACCCCTGGAATATATTGTACATAAGCAAATGACTGAATATCTCCAAGAAAATCACCTCCTTGATCCTTATCAATCCGGCTTTAGATCTGGCCATAGCACAACCACAGCTTTGCTAAAAATTACTGAAGATATTCATAAAGCCGTGGACAGACGTGAATTGACTCATTTAACCTTACTTGACTTCAGCAAAGCTTTTGACACAGTAGACCACGACTTACTTATGATAAAGCTCAAGCACCTACACTTGTCTGACAGCGCTGTATGCTGGTTCGACTCATACCTGCACAGTCGTCAACAATACGATTTATTAAACTGTAGATCTTCGTCTTGGCGCAACGTGCCAGCTGGAGTCCCCCAGGGCAGTGTTCTCGGACCTCTTCTTTTCTCAAGCTACATACATGACTTACCAACTGTACTAAAGCACTGCCGTTATCACCTCTATGCTGATGATCTCCAAATTTACCTACATTCA